>JAECMU010064238.1:0-23319 GCA_016106625.1 Dracogyra subfuscus
TGCGACCGTTCCTTCTGTTTTTTTCTGGAGGGTGGTCATGATGTGAATGCTTTGGGTCAAAATGTTCTTGTTACTTTGGAGGAGATGTTGAAATAATGATGACTGCGGATTGTTATCCAAAAGAGGATATAATCTTTTCTTGTGTTATATAATTAGACAGTGCTACTTTTAATGATGGGTATATGGCAAATTTATCAAAGAGGAAATAGTTATGAGGATATTGTTTCTGTTGCTTACCGTATGTATCACTCTTGTGTATGCTCAAAAATTAGAGATCACTGCTGATAAGTTTAAGGCAAATGATAGCGATAAAGAAGTCCATTTTGTTGGGAATGCCAAGATTAAACAGGAGTTGACTAGAGTGCAAGCTTCTGAGGTGATAATCTACTTTGGTGATAATAATAGTACAGAAAAGTACAAGGCTATTGGTGGGGTAAAATTCGATATTGAGACTTCTAAGGCAAGTTATCATGGCAAATGTAGCACGATGGAGTATTTTCCAAAGAAAAAAATATACAAGCTGTCTGGCACTGTACAGATTGTAGATAAGCAAAATGGAAGATATATCTCAGCCAACAGTGTAGAGGTGAACAGTAAAACAGGAGCTTTTACCGTAAAAGGTAGCAGAAAAAGCCCAGCCAAACTGACCTTTGATATGCAATAGGAGTAGTGATGCCAGCACCACGAGTTGTCAATTCAACATTTATAAAATCTGCACAAAGTATTAGTAATTCCATAGACGACAGCATCAGTGAAGTGGTTTTTTTGGGTAGATCAAATGTGGGCAAAAGCTCAACGATTAACACCCTTTCAAAAAGAAAGAATCTTGCTAAAAGCTCCTCTACACCAGGCAAAACACAACTGATAAACTTCTTTGAGATAGAGTATAGATGGAGTGAAGAGCCATATTTTTTGAGATTTGTGGATCTTCCTGGTTTTGGATATGCAAAAGTCTCTAAAACTCTCAAGCAGGTTTGGCAGAAAAATCTAGTCGAATTTATAGAGCAGAGGGTCTCCATAAGACTATTTATACACCTAAGAGATGCTCGTCATCCACACGCAAAGATTGATGATGAAGTAGAGAGGTATATATCTAGCTTTTTGAGACCAGATCAGAGATATCTAGCACTTTTTACCAAAATAGATAAACTAAACCAAAAGGAAAAAAGTGCCTTGAAAAGAGAGTTTCCAGACTCAATCTTTATATCAAACTTTAAGAAAACAGGAGTTGAAAAGGTGCATCAGGAGATATTTAAGACAGTGTTCGGAGTAGATAGCAGTGATACTGACTAAGGCAAGCCTTCAAGACATTCCGCAAATACTCTCTTTGGTTGCCTCAGAGGTCAAGAGTGGCGTGATACTGAATCGTAGTGCAGATGAGATCGCAACAAATATCAGGTCTTATATATTGGCAAAAGATGGAGATAGTTTGCTTGGGTATGCTGCTTTGCATGTGCACTCTCCTAGGCTGGCAGAGATAAGAAGCCTTATTGTTGATGGAGAGTATAGGGGTCGCTCTCTAGGCAAAGATATAGTTCTAGAAGCATTGGATGAAGCAAAAAATTTAGGTTTAAAAGAGGTATTAGTGCTAACATACCTTCCAGCCTTTTTCTTGAAACTAGGATTTCAAGAGATAGCCAAAGAGAGTATACCAGAGCATAAAATATGGGCCGATTGTATCAAATGCATTCACTTTCCAGTCTGCAACGAGGTGTCACTCATGTATACTGTTGATCAAGAGTAGGAAGGTATAGTTAGTGATTAATAGATCATTATGGTTTCTTTTTATGCTAATGATAGTATGCCTCATAGTACTGTATCCCATACTGATCTCCATGTATGTCTATCTACCTCTTTTTATCGGCTTTTCAGGGTATATGATAGTTTGGGGAATTGATGGACATGGTGTAAAATATATATGGTTTCCAATGGCGTACTTGCTCAATCTGGAGGCTAATCTGTCTCTGCCTATGTTTATATCTTTACTGGCAGTACTGCTCTTTTATCTTACACTATACGAAAAAATAAAATACCTAAAAAGATGCCCAATATGCGTTGGGCTTCTCTCAGTAATTGCTATAAATATTTACTATTTACTAATTATTCTAGGGTATGATTTTCTATTTGATACTACAAGTATCTTTGTAGACTCACTCCTGTTGTGCTCTCTTATATTTGATCTTATCTTTGTGGTTTTGATATGAAATATAAAATTATTATTCTGTTTTTCTTGGCAATATGGGCACTCATGGTAGGTAGACTTTATCAGGTAAGTATTAAATCAGGCTTCTATTATGAGAAGTTAGCAAAAGAGAATATCGAGAGAAAAGAGTATATTAAGCCAGTACGAGGCGAAATAGTAGATACAGATGGCAACTTTCTAGCTATAAATAAGATAGGATTTTCTCTATCTGTAGCACCGCATTTAAATAGAAAAGAGGGTGAGCTTGATGCTGTAGTCAATTTGCTTCAGTCAGTGTTTCCAGATATAAACCGTACCATCATGAAAGATGTGTACAAGAATAAAAGCTCCCCTTATAATCATAAGTTTATTAAAGTTATTGAGTTTATATCTTATGGGGACATGATAAAAGTCTACCCAAGTTTAAGTGTGAATCCTCATATTAAAATAGATACGGAGATCAAGAGACATTACCCGTACGGTCAATATGCAGCACATATTGTCGGGTATATAGGTCGTTCAAACAAGAAAGAAAATGACCAAGACATGGTTACAAAAATAGTAGGAAAGGTAGGCAAAAGTGGGCTTGAGAGGTACTATAACAGTCTCTTGCAAGGCGATCTTGGATATATACTCACAAAGGTAAATGCACGAAACAGGGCACTTGAAGTACTAGAGAAAAAAGAGCCAGTCAGTAATAGAAATCTAATGTTAAACCTTGATATGAAGTTACAAAAGTATGTCTATTCGCTTCTAGAGAAAAGAGCTGCTGTTGTGGTTGTAATGAAGACTACAGGAGAGGTGCTTTCTGCAGTGAGTAGTCCAAGCTATGATCCAAACCTTTTTGTTGATGGCATTAGTGTCAAAAACTGGAAGGCACTGCAACAAAATCTAGGTCATCCATTTACCAACAAGTTTATCAATGCAGTATATTCTCCAGCATCAGTAATCAAAATGGGCGTAGCATTGGCAGCATCTGAGTATGGAAAAGGTGTTTTGGAAAGGGATGAAAACTGCAAAGGATTCATAAGGGTTGGCAAAAGTAAACACAAATTCAGGTGCTGGTTAAAATGGGGGCACGGAGAGACTGATTTAGTGAAATCTATCAGGGAGAGCTGTGATGTCTATTATTACAACAAGGGTCTTGAGATAGGTATAGACAATATCGCAAAAACTCTTAGAAAGATAGGTCTTGGAGTAAAAACAGGCATTGACCTTCCTTTTGAATACAATGGTGTTATTCCAGATAAGGCATGGAAGAAAAAAAGATATGGTCTGCCTTGGTATATGGGAGAGACAGTTATAGCAGCCATAGGGCAGGGTTATAGCAATATTACACCTATGCAGGTTGCAAGATATACGGCATTTTTGGCAACTGGCAAGCTCGTCACACCGATGCTCGCAAAGAAGATTAATGGCAACCCAGTTGTTATCAAGTCAAAAAAGATCAAGTTTAATACCAAGCATATGAAGCAGATTCGACAAGCTATGTATGAGGTGTTCAATGTCAAATCGGGTACAGCGTACAAAACCATGAGTAACCTTCCTATAGCTGTCGCAGGAAAAACGGGAACTGCCCAAGTGGTTTCTATTCCTCAAGATGTCAAAGAGAGAGCCAAAGAGGAGGATATGGCTTATTTTACTAGATCACATGCATGGATAACAAGCTATGCACCTTTTAATAAGCCAGAATATGTGGTGACTGTGATTGTGGAGCATGGTGGACATGGCGGTAGCACAGCGGGTCCCATAGCTGCCGATATCTACAAGTGGCTATATATCAATGGCTACTTCAAAGATCATCCGATAGAGAAGATACAAGCAGAGGTAGATGCAAAAAAAGAGAACAATATGACCTCAAACTAGCTCAAATCTCTTTGTATTGCGATTTTTTATAACTCTATTGTATCTTTCCAGTATCCCATTCATCGAGATATAGACGCCATGCTCGATACCAGCAGTTAGAAATCCATAGGCTGCAACTACATTTGAAGTTGCCTCCACTTTGTCAACTCTATAGGGAGTCATTGCACCAGTAAATACTATAGATTTTGGAATATCTGCTTCTGCTAGAAGTTTGGCACTGGTATGCATAGTGTCTGTGCCGTGGATTATGATAATGTTCTCAAATGAGCTTTTTTGGACAATATACAGCAGTTCATCTCTATCTCGGTTATCTATATCCAGAGAGTCTTTGCCGATTATATTTTTAATATTAAATACTGTTCGCCATTTATAAGCAATTTCCTGTAGTGTAGTCGCCTCTGTATCTATGGATATGGAGCCAGAATCACTGTCGTAGTGCTTGTTAAATGTTCCGCCAGTAGATATAAATAGGATCTCTTTCATTTTGCATCTCTCCCTGTTTGGTATTGCAAAGCAATTATGTTAAAATATGGAATTATTTTAAAGGATTATAGCATGATTATGAAGGGTAAAAAAGGTATTGTATTAGGAATTGCCAACAAGAGGTCTATAGCATATGGGATTGCCAATGCCTGTAGAGAGCAGGGGGCTGAGATGGCTATTACTTTCCTTAATGAGAGATTTGAAAAGAAGTTGGCACCAATTGCTGAAGATTTAGGGTGTAGTGAAAGGCTTTATCCTTGCGATGTAAGCAAGCCAGAAGAGATAGTTGCCCTCAGAGAGATGATTGCCAAGGATATGGGAGAGATAGATTTTATTGTCCACTCAATCGCATTTGCACCAAAAGAGGGCTTGGGTGGTAGATTTATCGATATTCCAAAAGATGCCTTTGATATTGCCATGGATATATCTGTATATTCTCTAATTGAACTAGTACGAGAACTTAAGCCTGTTATGAGTGACAATGCATCAATATTAACACTCAGCTATTATGGCGGAGCCAAATATATTCCAAACTATAATCTCATGGGAATAGCCAAAGCCACTTTGGAGATGACTGTAAAGTATCTAGCCGAGGATCTCGGTAAAGATGGTATCAGGGTCAATGCGATTTCTGCTGGTCCTATCAAAACACTGGCCGCTGCAGGTATAGGTGAGTTTGGGTTTATTTTGAAATGGAATGAGGCCAATGCACCGCTGAAGAAAAATGTATCCATACATGATGTGGGCAATTCTGGAATGTACCTGTTATCTGACCTAAGTCGTGCAGTAACTGGGGAGATTCACTATGTGGATGGTGGATACAATGTCATGGGAATGCCTGCAGTTGAGTTTGATGAGAACAATAAGCCTAGTTTGGTTTGGAAAGGTTAATATATATTGCAGAAAAGTGATTCATCGGCTTATCTGGAGAAAAAATCTTTCTTTGATAGAATCTTAACCATATATGGAAGAAACATTGTGCTTGAAGCTTTGCAGAACGATGAAGTGGATATTCACAGGCTTCATCTGTCAGAATCAAACAGGCCAGCAAAAGTCCTCTCTGATATACTTGCCTGTGCAAAGAAGAAAAATATAGATATTAAATATCATAACAAGCAAGCACTCTCCCGTATCTCAAGAAATTCCAAACAGGATCAGGGCGTGGCACTAGATATAATCATGCCATTCTCTGCTACTTTGCAGGAGTTCCTGGCCAAGAAGAACTCTTATAGGCTTATGGTGTTAGATGGCATAGTAAACCCTCAAAATCTAGGTATGATTATTAGATCCTGTGCGGCTGGCAATATTGATGCAATACTGTTGCCAGACAAAGGTGCTGCTCAGATCTCACCGCTGGTGATAAAGGCGAGTGCTGGCACACTTTTTAAGCTTCCAATTTTTAGAGTAAAAAGTCTACCTCAAACTCTAACCAAGCTTGAAAGGGATGGTTCATCCATATATGCATTATCTGCTGATGAAAATTCTAGTTATAAGGATGAGCGTTATCCTGATAAGACTACTTATGTTCTTGGTAATGAAAGTGACGGGGTCAGCAGAGGCGTGCTCGAATTGTGCAGTAAAAGTATATATATCCCAATGCACAGAGGCGTAGAGTCACTAAATGTCGCTGTTGCTGCCTCATTGTTGGCTTTTATGGAGTAGATGGTTTAGAGTTCACAACTACTTCAAGCATCTAGCTTTCTGGAACTGTGGATCCTGAATGCCCGCAGGAAATGCCCTTGGGGTGCAAGTTCAGGATGACGACTTTTTCACTTCTCATTGATTCCTATTCGTCATTCCGCGCTTGACACGGAATCCATAACTACACAAAAAAGATACCATTTATAATTTTTAGGGCACATCTAATAATAGGTGATACTCATAACATTTACAGCTTTTGTCTAGGCTAGGCACTCTTTTGAAACCATAGCCGTAGCTAAGGTGAAAAAGAGTAACGACGCATAGGCAAAAGCTGTAACTGCCCAAAGGGTGGGCTTTGCAAACGCAATCTTGCACAAAATATTTACTTCGACTTAGCTACGGCTAGGTCTTGAAAATATTTTGCACAATCTTACATTTGCAAAGCCCATTATGAGTATTACCTATTATTAGAGGTGCCCTTTATTTTACAGAGCTTTTACTATAATGGCTTGCTTTCTCATATGCTTAGTCTCTTCACACCCATTCCAGTACTCTTTGTATTCTAGAACCTCGTATCCATCCCCAAAAAAACTTTTTAGTTCATTTGGTTGCAAGTAGAAGTCGGGATTGGATTCTGTTTTCCCATTCTCTTTGTGTATCATATATGTATCTAGAATGAAAATTCCACCCTTGACAAGAGCATTGGCAAGCTTTGGTACAAGTGGACGCAATAGAAAATTTGATTTCAGTATGAGCCCATATTTAGAACTCGGAGGTTCGTATTGATCCAGATCTGTCAGTTGAGTGTGGATTTTCTCTATATCTGTAATCTTTTTCATATGCTGAGTAAGCTCCTGTAGGGCTACAGCAGAGATATCCAGTGCATCCACTTCAAAACCATTTGTAGCCAAATACAGACTATTTCTGCCTGTTCCACAAGCTATATCTAGAGCTAGCTTCTTGGGTGCAAGTTTTATATATTCCCTCAGTATAGGGCTTGGCTTTCTTGGCATTAGTAGAGCCGCATTGTCTATGTATTTCTTATCCCATTTGAGTTGATCCTCTAGTGCCATCAATACTCCTTTGTAGAATTTAGTTAAATATATCTAATTAAGACCAATTTTATCTTAATTAGATATACTTCATTTGTATCTTGGGTATCGGCGATCTATTTCCTCCTCCTTTTTGAGAAAACAGATTGACTCACGATTCATACACAACCTCCTCCATACACACATTCCGATATCCGAGATTACTTATTCTTCTAGTAATGAAGATGCTTCATTGAAATCTCTAGCGATACCCAAAACAACACTTATACAGTTCTTATCTTTTATATTGTGCTTCAGCGACCAATATTCTGGCTGAGTATAGGATAGCTTTGTTTCTCCATTTAGAAGAGAGTAGATAGATACCCTGATGGGAAGATCTATTGCTAGAGATGGATTGCAGGTGAGTAGAGCGGAGAATATTTTTGGGTTGTCTATCACCAAGGCAACAGTAGGTCTGAGGTATATATTTTCTTCTTTTGCTCTCTTTGTATGGTCTATAACTTTTGTAATTTTGTAATTTTTTTCTGAGAGATTTTTTGAGAATATAGATATGGTTTTGTCTTTATCGTATCTGCTGTCAACGGTCACCAACAGACTGTTTTTACTCTTATTGCACCCCAAGAGTAGCAGTAAAGCGGATAGCAATAGAATGGCAGTAGGTAAAAAAGATATTTTTTTCATTATACATTAAACCTAAAATGCATTACATCTCCATCTTGCACTATATACTCCTTACCCTCTAACCTCATCTTTCCAGCCTCTTTAGCACCCTGTTCGCCACCGTACTCTATAAAATCATCGTAGCTTATAACTTCTGCCCTGATGAATCCTTTTTCAAAATCATTGTGAATAACAGCCGCTGCTTTTGGTGCGGTGGTGTTTTTGCGTATAGTCCACGCTCTTACCTCTTTGACTCCAGCAGTAAAATAACTCATTAGACCAAGCTTATCGAATCCTTTGCGAATGATCTGGTCTAGTCCTGACTCGCTGACCCCTAGAGACTCAAGCATCTCCATCTTCTCTTCTTCTCCAAAGTCAACCATCTCCTCTTCTATCTTGGCACAGAGCTTGATTACCTTTCTGTTGTGAGAGATAGCATAAGTCTTTAGACTCTGAACAAACTCATTGTCCTCCTCGAGTCCATCCTCGTCCACATTGGCACCATATATGATCTCCTTGGATGTCAAAAATCTCATCTCCTTATTGAGTGACCTAAAGGCATCGGAATCACTATCCTCAAAGGTTGATACAGGTTTCGATTCCTCTATATGTTCCATAAGTTTTTTAGCTATATTCAGTTGAGACTTTGCATCCTTGTCATTACCTTTTGCTTTTCGCGTGAGACTTGATATTCGGCTTTCAAGTCTAGCCATATCAGCCAAAAGTAGCTCAGTTTCAATAATCTCAATATCCCTAATAGGATCAATACTACCTTCTGTATGTGTGATGTTTTCATCTTCAAAACATCTCACGATGTGCAGTATCACTTCAGTTTCTCGAATATTGTCAAGGAACTTATTTCCAAGCCCCTCTCCCTTGCTAGCACCTTTTACTAAGCCTGCAATATCAACAAAATCTAGAGTTGAATACTGAATCTTCTCTGGACTGACTATTTTTGCCAAAGCTTCCAAGCGATTATCTGGTACTGGCACAACTGCTTTGTTTGGCTCAATGGTGCAAAAAGGATAGTTGGCACTCTCTGCATTTTGTGCTTTTGTGAGTGCGTTGAAAGTTGTTGATTTGCCTACATTTGGTAATCCTACCAAGCCGATACCTAATCCCATGAATTCTCCTGTAGTGAATGTTGCCAAATAGGCACCCCAAATATTATAGTGGTATTATATCATCGCTTATTGAAAGCTATCCATCAGTACGAATAGGAGACATATCCTAAATATTGTGTCCAACAGTAACACTTTAACTAATTTTCCTCCTCATAAAATTTAAGATTGAACATTTGATTTAACTCATAGAATTTAGATTTTATCATTGGTATTGGTTTTTTCCAAGTAAGGTTTAGCTTATCGCTTACTATAAAAATAGCTACATTTAGGATATCCATAGATTGAAAGAAACCACCTTTTTTATTTTTTATTTCACTCATATATGCATCCATTTTATTTCTTCTCCTTATAATAGCAAATTTTGGGGCACGACATTTATTTTTAGTCCCGCAAACTTATTGTATGGGCACTAGATTGGGAAGGTGTGGTTAAAAAAGCAAGACGAGCTCTAAGTGAGTACAAGATAGAAGGCATTACAACCAATATTTCATTACATAAAGATATTGTAAGTGATAGTTGTTTTATTGCAGGCAAATTTGATACATCATTTTTGGATGAGCGTGTTGAGAAGTTTGCTCTGCTTTATGCAATCGCATCAGCAGATGAGAGTAAAGGCATAAAATCATTCTTTTCAAAATTGATGCAAAAGGGTTTAGTGTCAAAAGATGGGGATTTTATATAGCATCTAAAAATATTTTGCTATGATAGCATCAAAAACAGACGAGTTGTTCATGAGAAAAAAGAGTTGGAGTCTATTGTGGGTCAAGAAAAGGGGGTTTTGCTCTGTCCTTGCCATAATCATCTATCTTCAGGGGCAGGAGTTTGCAAGAGAGGGCAGAACAGTTAGTCTGTAACAACTGAGTCAAAAGGTAGAGCGAGTGTATAGTATCATGATAGGAGAAGAATAGTGAAGAGGGATTTTGGTCTATCTATTTGGGGAGATGATAACTTTTTGATAGATGGTGACGATGTGAGGATCAATCACGCAAGCAAGCCAGCTCTACTGAAAATAACAGAAGATATCCGCTCTCGAGGATACAGAGGGCCTATATTACTCAGGTTCCCCCACCTGATAAAAAAGCAGATAGACAGTCTATTTGCAGTTTTTACAGATGCCAAAAAGGAGTTTGGTTACAAGGGTGACTTTCATGCACTTTTCCCTCTAAAGGTAAATCAGTTCCCAAACTTTGTAAATCACCTGATGGATGTATCCAGAGGGTACAAGTATGGTTTGGAGGCAGGCAGTAAGGCAGAGCTGATTATAGCTATGGCAAAGACACCCATCGGTGCCCCTATCACTGTCAACGGCTTCAAGGATAGAGAGATGATATCCCTGATTTTCATAGCGGCTAAAAGTGGACATAATATAACTGTCACTATAGAAGGTCTTGCAGAGCTGGAGACTATCATAGATGTACATAATGAATTTAGTGCCAATAGTGGCGATACAACTATGCCATACATTGGTATGCGTGTAAGGCTGCACAGTACTGGTATAGGCTCATGGGCCAAAAGTGGAGGATATGGATCTAAATTTGGACTTACCTCTACAGAGCTTTTGGAGGCATATGATATCCTGACAAAGCATGGTCTTGAGGATAGGTTCTCTATGATACATTTTCATATAGGCTCACAGATGAGTGAGATAAATCCTCTCAAAAAGGCTCTCAGAGAGGCTGGTAATATCTATGCAGGACTCAAAAACAGAGGTGCCACATCACTCAAGGCCATCAATATAGGAGGTGGGCTGGCTGTAGAGTATTCTCAGCATACACAGTCTCAAGAGAGGAACTACTCCCTTAAAGAGTTTGCCAATGATGTTGTGTTTTTGATGCAGGAGATTGCCAAAAGCAAAGGTGTGGATGAGCCTGATATATATACTGAGTCAGGTAGATATATAGCAGCCTCTCATGCTATACTCATAGCTCCTGTTCTTGAGCTCTTTTCTCAGGAGTATCATGAGAAAGGATTGAGACCAAAGTCATCAAACCCTCCCCTGATACAGGAACTCTATGAGCTACATGACTTTATCAGCAGATCCAATGCCAAAGAGTATCTGCATGATGCACTAGATCATATGGAGAGTCTGCTTACACTATTTGATCTAGGCTATATAGATCTAGAGGATAGGTCAAATGCGGAGATACTCGTTAACCTAATCATCAAAAAAGCTATAGCACTACTTAAAGATGAGGATACAGATGAGCTGAAAAGGCTTGAGAGTAGAATACAGGAGAAGTATCTAGTCAACTTCTCAATGTTTCAATCTCTGCCAGATTTTTGGGGTCTAGGGCAGAACTTTCCTGTAATGCCTATATCTAGACTATCTCAGAAGGCAACACATCCTGCCAGCATCTGGGATATAACCTGCGATAGTGACGGAGAGATACCATTTGATGCAAAGTTTCCACTCAGATTGCACGATATTGACATAGAGGATGAAGAGTACTTTTTGGCATTTTTTCTGACAGGAGCCTATCAGGAGGTTTTAGGAATGCAACATAATCTCTTTACACATCCGACTGAGGTGGTTGTGCTGTTTGATGATAGTGGAGATTATACACTCCAAGATACCATAGATGCCCAAAGTCTCATGGATGTACTGGAGGATCTAGATTATGATACAGATGCTATAGATAGGTCACTCAAAAAAATCATAGAGGAGTCTAGTGTAATGAATGACATTCAAAAGCAGGAAGTATTTGGTAAACTATATCTATATTTGAGCGAAAATAGCTATCTTAAGACCATACAAGCTATCATTGCACCAAAGCAAAACTGGAGACAAAAATGAATATTTTTTCATTAATTAAAAGCGATTTCAAAACAGTCAAAAAGAATGACCCTGCTCTGCGTTCTAGCGTTGAACTGTTTTTCAACTATCCGGGATTGTGGGCACTCTTCTTTCATAGATTTGCACATTGGTTTTGGACAAAAAGATTTTGTTTAACAGGCAGATTTATATCTGGCTTATCTAGGTTTCTAACAAGTGTAGATATCCACCCTGGTGCACAGATAGGCAGAGGGGTTTTTCTGGATCATGCTACAGGTGTAGTCATAGGTGAAACGACCATCATAGGAGACAATGTACTGATCTATCAGCAGGTGACTCTAGGTGGTGTTAGTCTATCTCACGGCAAAAGACACCCTACTATAGAAGATGGTGCTATTATAGGTGCTGGTGCCAAGGTGCTGGGCAATATCGTAATCGGCAGAGAGGCAAAAATAGGAGCCAACTCTGTGGTGGTTACTGATGTGGATGCTGAGTGCACGGCTGTTGGCGTTCCTGCCCATATTACCAAAAGAATAGATGGGAAAGCACCATTGAGTCACAATGTCATGCCTGATATAAACAAAGAGCTTTTTGACTATCTGATCAAGAGAATTGCTGTACTGGAGCACACTTTGCAATTTGGCGATCTAGAGACCATGAAAAAGAAAGACCACGAACTAGAAGAGGTCTACAGGGCATTCATTAGGTCAATGGAGGATTGATGCGTTGCCTAAGTTGTCACAAACTCTCTCTGAAGGTGATTTGCCATAAGTGCAAAGAGAGACTATTGATACCCACAATAAGCAAGAGAAAAGTGGGAAGCTTGGAGGTCATCAGTCTTTTTAAGTATAAAAATATAGAGCAGCTTCTGCTCACTAAACATACTCCAGTTGGTTATCGGGTATACAAATACTTCTCCATCAACATTATCAAACCTTTTTTAGATAGTTTTGCAGAACATATTGATGAACCTGTTGCCCTAATAGCGATCGATGAATTTATCAAGGGTGACTACTCACACACCGCCACTCTTGCACATCACGCAACATGCATAAAGATCCCTGCTTATCACTCCTGCCTATTGGCACAAAATAGAGTCAGCTATGCTGGCAAATCGCTAGAGTATAGATTAGACAACCCTAGAGATTTTAGGTACACAGGAGAAAGTGGCATTGAAGCTATATTGATGGACGACATAATCACCACAGGCATAACACTGCAACAGGCACAGCAAGAGCTAGACAAACATAGTGTAGAGGTGTTGTTTGCATTGACACTGGCTGATGCTAGAGATTAATAAGGTATAATTCCATTATGAAAAAAGTACTTATTTTGATTTTTTGGACAGTATCTATCATGTCGTTGCAGGCTGAGTCCATTCGTGTAGCAGTGGCTGCAAATGTCGGATATGCCATCAGTGATATAGTAGATCGGTTTAAAAGCATTAATCCCAATATTAAAGTTCAGACTACCCTAGGCGGTACTGGCAAGCTTGTAACTCAGATACTCCACGGTGCCCCATATGATATACTGCTGGCTGCTGACATGCTGTACCCAAAAGCACTGCACAGTGATGGTATGACTGTAGCTAAACCAAAGGTTTATGCAAGAGGCTCGCTAATACTTTTAAGCCCAAAAAAGAGAGATCTATCTCTGGGTGTAAAGATGCTTGCATCAAATGAAATCCAAAGGGTGGCTATAGCCAACCCCAAGACAGCACCCTATGGAAGGGCTTCTTTTGAAGTGCTTGAGAAGGCAGGCTTATTGCCTGAGTTGAGGTCAAAGCTTGTATATGGGGAGTCCATCTCCCAAACTGTGACATTTGCAGTCAGAGCAGCTGATGTTGGTATCGTATCCAAATCATCCATATACGCTCCGCAAATGAGCCATTATAGAACTAACGATCATTGGATAGACATAGATTCATCTCTCTATTCCCCCATAGATCAGGGTGTAGTACTCCTAAAAAGAGCCTCAAATAACAAGCATGCAAAAAAGTTTTATGAGTTCATTTTTTCCGATGAAGCCAAGAAGATATTTAAACAATATGGATATATGCTACCGTGAATCAAATCAGAGCTACAGTTAGAAAAATAGAGTCAGAGGGAATCCTGCATTGGGTCAAGTTTGATTTTTTTGGTATTGATATTGCAATGGTTAGCCTGGAGTTGGACGAGAAGATACAGGTTGGGGTAGAGGTATCGCTGTCAATCAAGCCTACAGCTGTCTCAATAGCCAAAGAGTTGTCACTAGAGCAGGAAAATATATTAAGTTTCTCCAATTTTATACCAGCCCAAATAACTTCAATAGATGATGGAATTATACTTAGTAGTGTGCTTATGGACTCCAGTGGATTTGAGATAGAATCCATTATCTCAACAGAGGCTTGTAGGAGAATGAAACTAGAAAAACAAGACAAGGTACTAATGCTTATCAAGGCAAGTGAAGTATCAACAACAGAGATAGTAAATGATTGAAATATTAACAAATATTAATTTACACCCTTTTCTGTTGTCTTTCAAGCTAGCTACGGTTACAACTGTGATATTATTTGTTATTAGTCTGCCTTTTGCATGGCATCTATCGCAGAGCAGATCCAAGCTAAAACCATTATTGGAAGCTATTACGGCACTACCTATCGTACTGCCCCCTTCAGTGCTTGGATTTTACCTACTTGTTGTCCTATCACAGAATTCTGCCTTGGGCGGATTTTTCAAAGATGTTTTTGACCTGAATGTGGTATTTAGCTTTACGGGTTTGGTAATTGCCAGCTGTTTTTATTCACTACCATTTATGGTACAGCCTCTGCAAGGTGGTTTCGAGAGTTTGGATAGACGCATGATTGAGGCATCTTATGTAAGCGGTAAAAGTAAAATGCAGACACTGTTTAGTATAGCACTGCCCAATATCAAGCCAGCTCTATTGACAGCGCTGGTCATAACTTTTGCACATACTGTTGGTGAGTTCGGTGTGGTACTGATGGTAGGTGGTTCAATCCCAGGAGAGACCAAGGTGGCATCTGTGGCTATATATGAGATGGTAGATACTATGGACTATGCCTCAGCACATATTTACAGTGCCATAATGGTATTAGGGAGTTTTTTTGTGCTGCTATCTGTGTATATATTCAATGGTCGGTACAGGAGAGATGGAGGAGGCATAGGTATTTAAGATGTTAAATATTAAAGCAAACAAATCCCTTTACGGATCAAAAGGAGAGATGACGCTAGATATCAACCTACAGATAGAGAAGGGTTCTTTTGTAGCGTTGACAGGCATCAGTGGCAGTGGCAAGACAACGCTTCTGAGAGTGTTAGCTGGACTCGATAGTGCTGATGGCATCATAAAAGTCAATGATAAAGTATGGCTGGACAAGAAAACAGATATGGCTCCTCAGGATAGAGAGGTGGGATTTATGTTTCAATCCTACGCACTCTTTCCTCATATGACCATAGAAGAGCAACTGCTTTTTGTTAACCAAGATAAAAGCTTAGCAGTAGAGCTTATGACCAAGACAGGTCTACTGGAGCTAAAATCTAGAAAACCAGAGAGTCTCAGTGGAGGACAACAGCAAAGAGTTGCGTTATGTAGAGCACTTATGAGAAAGCCAAAACTACTGTTGATGGATGAGCCACTGTCCGCACTGGATCCACAGATGCGCATGAGACTTCAGCAAGAGATATTAGAGCTTCATAGGGCTTTTGGAACAACCACTATTATGGTCAGTCATGAGCCCAGCGAGATATACAGAATGGCAGATAGGGTTTTGGTGCTGAATTATGGCAACATCATTGCCGATGGATCGCCTAGAGATATACTACTTCGCACTACTGGCAGCCAGAAGTTCTCTTTCGAGGGAGAGATACTAGAGCTTGTTATGGTGGACACAATCAGTGTGGCTATAGTGGCTATAGGGCAACAGATAGTGGAGGTGGTAATGGGACAAAAAGACTCAAGAGAGTATCAGGCTGGAGATAAGGTAAGTGTGAGCACCAAGGCGTTTCTGCCAACAATCTCAAAATTATAGGAGTAGAGTTTGCACAAAAGAGTATATAGGCTTGGTAGTATAGGCAAAATACTCACTTTTGCGCCCCCATTATTTATACTATTATTAACAGCTCTATCTCTTGTTACTCTGTTTTTTGTCATGGAGCATAGAAAAAGCAGTAAAATAGAGTTCTATACACAACAGCAAAACCTTATGAAATATAATCATCTAAGTGACTTTGTTGGCTCAGTTGAGAAGCAGATCACAAGAGATCTTGCAAAGGTTGATGCCAAGCTTAAAAGAAGTGTTCATATACTAAAGGGAATCAGTATAGGGCAAGAAGAGCAATCTGATATGAAAAAGTTTATATCTCATGTAAAGATACAGGAAGAAAAACTAAAAACAAAAGGTAATATTAAATTTCTAATCTTTGATAGTGAACTGAATATCTTGCATGGACAAAAGCTCGCTAGAAATATAAGGGATCTAATATTTGGAAAGAAAAAAGGAAAAACGCATCTGGATATTGTTCTAATGTATATAAAGTCACAGGGCGACGAATCCTCAATCTCATGGAGAGATGATATAACAAAGACAATCCAGCTTAGTTATTTTGTTGGAAATGACGATATGCAAATATACATTGGTGCATTCTCCTCAATAGACTATTTTAAAAATCTCACTACAACGGCATATATCAACGCTATTGCCAGCGGTATATACAACCTGAGTAATTTTTATTTTTGGCTATATAAAGAGACACAAGATATGGTCTATAATTTTAACAACCATATGATATGACAAAATGCAACCATAGTACCAAAAGATACCATTCTGTATAATATCGACAAGTATGACATCTCAATAGGGGTCTCGTCGCTTTCTCAAAAAGAGAATAAACATAGCTCTGATAGAGCTATAGCAGAGATCAAACACGAATTTAATAGTAAGCGAAATACTGTATCTGCAATCATTATTGTTGCATCAGTGGTTATGCTTGTTTTTGCGATACTTTTTTCTGGTTTCATTAAAACAATTTTTGGCTCATTCAACAAAAGAGAGGAGAGGAAGAACAGGCAGATCAGTAGACTAAAAGAGAGGTATGAGCTGGCTGTTATAGCGTCCAATGACGGTCTGTGGGATACAAACTTCAAAACCAACAAAACATTCTTTTCCAAACAATGGCTAAATATGCTTGGGTATGATAGGTCTGATATAAAATCATATGATGACTGGCTTAGCATTATACACCCAGGTGACCTACATAGAGTTATCGAGGATATACGAAACCATACTTTCGACAACAACAAAGAGCATCTTGTTTGCGAATATAGACTAAAGAAAAAGAGCGGTGAGTACATATGGGTACTGGGGCGTGGCAAGGCTTTTGTTGATGAAAATGGAGAGCCAATCAGACTCTCTATGATGAGTATGGATATAGACGAGAAAAAAGTTGCCGACAAAAAGCTCAAAGAGTTGGTGGCAAAAGAGTTGGCAAAAAATGAGAAAAAAAGAAGATTGTTGATACAGCAGAACAAAATGGCCGCAATGGGCGAAATGATCGGTGCCATTGCACACCAATGGAGGCAGCCACTCAATAACATTTCTCTTATTTTGTACTTTATTAGGGACAACGCCAAAGATAAAGAATTTGTCGAAAACAAGATGGATGACTTTGTTAACAGAGCAAAAACGCAACTAGAATACATGTCTGATACCATTGACGACTTTAGGGACTTTTATCAACCCAGCAAACAGAAAGAGATATTTTATATAAAAGAGGCGATTGAGGTAACTCTAAACATAATGAGTACCCAGATTGACAAAAATGACATAGAGGTCAATATAGATGGAAACAATTTGATGATTAATGGCTATGAAAATGAGTTTAAGCAGGCTATATTGAACATACTCTCCAATGCAAAAGATGCAATAGTTGCAAAAAAAAGACAAAAAGGGGAGTTTCAAGGAAAAATTGATATAACTATAGCAGAGGATAGAATTGAGATATACAACAACGGAGGATTAGCTGACATAGAGGTGCTGGATAGAATGTTTGAGCCATATTTTACAACAAAGTTTGAAGACAAAGGTACAGGCATAGGGTTATATATGACTAAAATGATTATAGAAAACAGCATGGGTGGCGAAATAGAAGCTCAAAATATAGATGAAGGTGTGCAGTTTACCATAAAGGGGATGAGATGATCAGAACAAGAGTTCTTCTATGTGAAGATGAAAAAGATGCTAGAGAGATATTGAACTTTTATCTAAATACTATTTTTGAAGAGGTCGTGGTTGCAGAAGATGGACTAGAGGGGCTAGAGATATATAAGAAAAATCTCAAAAATAACACAGAGTTCGATCTAGTATTAACAGATATAAAAATGCCCAATATGGACGGCATGGAGATGCTGGAGACAATACATAATCTAAATAGAAATCAAAAATTCATCATAGTATCTGCTTATCAAGATGAGGAGAAGTTGCTGAAATCTATCAATCTTAGAGTTTTAGGATACTTTGTCAAGCCACTCAATATGGATAATGTAATGGAGATACTAAGAACGGCTAAGGATGAAGTGCTTCAGGAGAGAGAGAACAACATCAAGATAAACCCTATTTACACTTATGACAAGGGCGAAAAACTGCTATACGAAGAGGGAAGGGTGGTCAAGCTTTCCAGAAGAGAGACTCAGGTGCTGGATATCTTGATGCAGGCAAAAGGCAAGATCGTTCCAACTAATAAATTCAAAGAGGAGATTTGGGGTAACACTGAAAAGCTGGATTCAACTTTTAGAACAGTAGTCAAAAGACTCAAGGATAAAGTGACCAGAGATGACTTTATACTGTCAAGAAAAGGGCAGGGGTATATGATTGAGTAGTATTGATACATTTTATACCAAATACAAATTAAATGATATATCATAAATCTGTTTAGGTTGCATACAGGTATGCCATACTCTAAATGCAGAACTAGCCATAGCTAATTCAAATTTAGAGTATGGCATAGATGTGTGTAATATGAGCAATTTTGGGTATATGATTTTATTTGGATTTGGTATTAGATGCATCTCAAAATAAAACAAAGGCGGATTCACATACCAAGCGAATACCCTGACTAAAAATTGATTGTAGTATTCTAAGTCCAATAAGACTAAAATACCCAAAAACAATCAACTACTAAAGTTAGGAGGTAAAAATGTCATATGCCCTGACCGTAGGGAGGAAATGCCCTTGGGGCGCCAAGGCTACTTGTGTGATATTTTTTATCTCATTGTATCGTTTGACTATTGCCAATCTTATCTGTAGTGGCTCTCTTGCATCTTTGAGAAAGTCACAATAGGTTATACTGTTATTTGCTAACATGGTTCTCTCCTCGACTTTTTATTGGTTTGAGAAATCTTGGAAAGATTAAGCTAAAGGATTTGAGTATTTTCTCATACTTTTGGTGTATACCATGTTGGTGGACTTTTCTTATTTGGGTGCAGTTACACTCTTCTTTATAAACAACATTTGGGTATAATTTTTCGTCTAATTTTGGATGATTAAGTAGGGAAACATATGGCATTTATGTCTATGTTGGCAGCCATATAGCTGTTTACGCTAGCCGAACAGATTTGAAATAGACAGTCTAAGAGGACTCTAAACTCAAAATATTTTAAGGATTTAAAATGAAAAAGTTTTTTCTACTTTTCTTGGCACTAAGTGCTGTTGCTTTCGCTGGTGAAGGCGAGTCTATGATTAAAGCATACTCAGTAGTTGCTGCTGGTGTTGGTCTTGGTCTTGCTGCTCTTGGTGGAGCTATTGGTATGGGTCATACTGCGGCTGCAACTATTGCTGGAACTGCACGAAACCCAGGTCTTGGCGGTAAACTAATGACTACAATGTTTATTGCACTAGCGATGATTGAAGCACAGGTTATCTATACGCTTGTTATTGCTCTAATCGCTCTCTACGCAAATCCATTCCTCTAAGATCTATTTATAGTTCTTTTAAGGGTCGGATGGTTATACTTCCGACCTTGATATTCTACCGAGTACAGAATGTATTCAGGTTTCCATGCGGCAGTGGTGGAACGGTAGACACGCCAGCTTGAGGGGCTGGTGGGCGCAAGCCCGTGGAGGTTCAAATCCTCTCTGCCGCACCACGGTGTAATAACACCTTCTTATCAAAAAAATGTCAAAAATCTATTAAATTTACAAATAATTGATTAAAACCAGCATAAATTGGTAAATTTTACGCTTTTTTATCTATTTATAAGATACTTCTGTGTTATAATGCTTTCATCTATTACAAAAAGGAAGAAATATGACAAAAGCAGAATTTGTTGAATTAGTACAGAAGAATGGTGGATTTAATAGCAAAGTAGCAGCAGAGAGAGCAGTAAAAGCATTTACAGACTCCATAACAGATGCATTAAAAAAGAAAGAATCAGTATCCTTGGTTGGATTTGGTACTTTTTCAACAGCAGAAGTAGCAGAGAAAAGTGGTAAAGTTCCAGGAACAGATAAAACCTATACAAAAGCGGCACACACGGCACCAAAATTCAAGTTTGGTAAAACTATCAAAGATGTAGTTGCTGGCTAGGTAACAGAATCAAGAGGCTGTCATATTAGTGGCAGTCTTATTTTATCCCTTAAACCACCCCTTAACTCTCTCAAAAGCACTTTCAAAACTATTTTTGTGTGGTCTACTCTCTACACCGTAACTCTCTTGCAGTTTCTCTAAAAGTTCTTTCTGTTCATCATTTATTTTTGATGGGAGTATCATTTTGATTTGGGCGATTAATCGACCTTTTCTTCCAGAATGGACATCTGCCACTCCTTCCCCATTGAATATAAACTGCTCTTTATTTTTAGTTCCTGGCTTTAGGTCTAGCTCAAGTTCTCCATCTAGAGAAGGTATAATAATGGTTTCTCCCAATACACATTGAGTAAAGAATACTGGGACTACTATATAGATATCATTACCATCTCTTACAAAATGCTCATCCTCTTCTATATGAAAAGTTACATACAGGTCACCTCTTTGACCATGCTTATTCTCATTGCCGTAGCCAGCTACTCTCAGCCTGTTGCCTGTATCTACGCCAGCTGGTATATTGAACTTTACGGTTTGTTTTTTGTTTATAAAGCCATGTGCGTCACATGTATCGCATTTATCTTTTGCCTCCTGTCCGCTACCTTTGCACTTTGGGCACTCTTGTGCAAAGGTCATAAAGCCTTGTCTCATGACTACTTGTCCTTGTCCATCACAGTATGCACAAGCTTCCATTTGGGCGTTTTTGGCACCTGTGCCATCACAAGAGTCGCATGCTACTTTATATTCAATATGGATCTCTTTTTCTGTTCCAAAGACTGCTTCGTTAAATGGAAGCTCGAGGTTTATTTCAAAGTCCAAGGCATATTTTACGGATGGATCCCTACGGCGACTCTGTCTACTAAAACCTCCTCCAAAACCTCCACCAAACATAGAGTTAAACACATCCATGATATCATCCATGTTACTTGCATTGAAGCCAGCTCCTTGCCTCTCTAACCCCTCTTTGCCATACTTATCATAGATCTGTCTCTTCTCATCTTTGCCCAGCACATCATAGGCTTCATTGATCAGCTTAAATCTCTCTTCAGCCTCTTTATCATTTGGATTCTTGTCTGGATGGTATTTGATCGCTAGTTTTCTATACGATTTTTTTATCTCTACGCCTGTTGCGTCTCTGCTTACTTCTAGTATTTCATAATAATCAATAGTCATGTCCACTTCCTAATATATACATAATTTGGGATAAATAATTTCGGAATTTTACCATAATATTTTGATATAATGGCAAACAAAATAGGATAGTAAAAATGATTATACATGTGGTTATGTTTAAATTTAAAGATGGAACCGACAGCTCGCTTGTAGCCGATGCCAAAAACCAGATAGAGGGAATGATAGACCTAGTGCCCAAACTGCTAAATGTCAAAGTAGGCATAAATTTTGCTGATGAGGATAGAGCCATGGACATGGTTTTGATAACTCATTTTGACAACAGAGAAGATTTAGACTTCTATACAACACACCCAGAGCATATCAAAGTCATAGAGTTTATCAAAACTATAGCAGAATACACTAAAGTTGTAGACTTTGAAGCATAAGATAGAGTCATTTGAAAATCTTGTAGAGGCATTTAACTCACTGCCAGGAATAGGTAAAAAGAGTGCAATCAGACTCGCATACCACATTGCTGTAGAGGATGGTTTCACTGGAGTCAAATTGGCACAGGCCATAGAGGATGCTGTTGATAGTGTACAGAAGTGTCTGCATTGTCACAATATGAGTGAAGACGAGTTGTGCAGTATATGTGCTGACGAGGATAGAGATAGAACCAAACTATGTATAGTGCAGAGTGCTAAAGATATACTTTCCATAGAGGAGAGCGGAGAGTTTAAGGGTATCTACTATGTCATCTCCAAGCTTGAGGATATGGATGAAAACCATCTACATAGGGCAGTAGAGGGTGTAGAGGAGGTGATATTTGCCTTTCCACCCAGCATAGCAACAGATACCATGATTCTATATATAGAGGATAAGCTTGAGGGTTCAGGTCTGCTGTTTACCAAGATAGCCCAAGGAGTACCGACAGGCGTAGAGCTAGAAAATATCGACATTATGTCTCTCTCTCGTGCCTTGGAGGCGAGGGTTAGGATATAGACAATAGATAATATTTGAAATTTGTTTTGGTGCTGGAGTGTTTGTGGGGGATTTTGGGGCTTTGTGTGAGGAGCAGGAAGAGAGGTTTGGGAGTATTGAGGACGCTATCGGTGGCAGAAAGTATGAAGCAGTAAATATGTCATTTTGTAATGTTTTACTCTGCAATCAAAAATATGTGATAAGATTTTTAAAGATATGCATATTGGAGATAAAAGATGAATGCATCTATAGCGATATATCAAAGTGGAGAGATAGAGATTAAAGTCTCTGTAGAAAATGAAACTGTTTGGCTCAACAGAAAGCAGTTAGCTGTATTATTTGATAGAGATGTTAAAACTATTGGTAAACATATTGCAAATGTTTTTAAAGAGAAAGAGCTGGAAAAAACATCAGTTGTCGCAAATTTTGCGACAACTGCAAGTGATGGAAAAACTTACAATGTTGAGTATTATAATCTAGATGTTATTATCTCTGTTGGGTACAGGGTTAAGTCACAAAAAGGTGTTGATTTTAGACAATGGGCTACAAGGGTACTAAAAAATTATATCTTCAATGGCTATGCCATAAATAGTGATAAGATTACTCACGAACGGTTTAAAGAGCTTGAGGCTGATGTGAAACAGTTGAAGTCCAAAGTAAATCTACTTGAAGACAAAGCTCTTACACCTACACAAGGCATTTTCTATGATGGTCAGGTGTTTGATGCGTATGTGTTTGTGGCAGACCTCATAAAAAGTGCAAAATACTCCATAAAACTGGTAGACAACTACATAGATGAGAGTGTACTTACACTTTTTAGTAAAAATCCTACTGTAGCAGTGACCATCTACACAAAAAACATAAGCAAACAG
>JAECMU010064239.1:0-10334 GCA_016106625.1 Dracogyra subfuscus
AAATAAGGGATTATATTGATGTGGTTCAGCATTTAATGTTTGGCATTTACCATAGTTAAGACACACAATAGCCCATGTATTTTTCATGCTGGGGTATCGTTAAACATTCATTTATTCATTCATTCATTCGTTCATTCGTTTGTTTGTTTATTTGTTCGTTCATTCATTTAGTATGAGGGAAAACAAAGAAATATTTGTTTAAAGACACTTCGGCATATTTAAATCTGTCTAGTGTCTGTAACATATGATTAGAGAGAGAGAGAGAGAGAGAGAGAGAGAGAGACAGAGAGAGAGAGAGAGAGAGAGAGAGAGAGAGAGAGAGAGAGAGAGAGAGAGAGAGAGAGAGACAGAGAGAGAGACAGACAGACAGACAGACAGAGACACAGAGAGAGAAATATACACAGACAGAGTGACAGAGAGAGAAAGAGAGATGGAGAAAAACAGAGACAGACACAGACACACAGAGAGCGAGAGCCACAGAGTAAGAGAGAGTGAGACACACAGAGAGAGACAGAGAGACAGAAAGACAGAAAAAGTCAGACACACAAAGTGGAGAGAGTTTACCAACAGAAAGAGACCGAAATAGAAGAAGCCCACATTATCACACAGGCTATTCTTACTATACTATAGTGAAGAAGCTGTTACATGCACTTTCCCATACACACATTCAACACCTCAAAAAGCCACAAGTTAAAATTTGCAGTGATGTAATTTTTTTTTAAACATTTCCTTTCTTTAAATAAAATTTTCAAACCGACCTTGTTGAGGATTGAAAATAAGTTTACAGCCATCGCGTTTGACAGTTGAACTCTTCACACAAAGAGCTTCTGCAGTGAGACATGAAATAAGCATGCCTGGTTGTTTGCCGAACACTTTTAAAAGTGAACGCAAATTTAATTTAAAAATAGTTTAAAACTTCAATCAACAGGAGAGTGCTGTAAAATCGTTCTTCAGCACTTGCACGGCTTAGTTTGGATAGCAGAGTTAATCTGGACGACCGATTCCGCACTCCGTCGTGCTGTTTGTCATCAAGTGTGAACCGTAGGTGAAAAACACTGTTATTTAACAACAGGGAATACTTGTTTAATAGCATCCCCAGCACATTTTTAAAGTACTGCCGTTTGAAAAAAGAAAGGAAAGGAATGTTAATTTAATGACACCCCAGCAAATTTTTTAAGTATTGCCATTTGAAAAAAGAAAAGAAAGGAATGTTTGTTTAATGACACCCCAGCAAATGTTTTAAGTATTGCCGTTTGAAAAAAGAAAAGAAAGGAATGTTTGTTTAACTGCACCTCAGCACATTTTTAAAGTATTGCTGACTGAAAAAAGAAAAGAAAGGAATGTTAATTTAATGACACCCCAGCACATTTTAAAGTATTGCCATTTGAAAAAAGAAAAGAAAGGAATTTGATTAACGACACCCCTGCACTTTTTTCAATAAAACTAAATTGGTCTCTAACTTGTTCATTGTTGTCAAGTATGAAATGTAGGTGAAATAATAATTAACAAGTGGCCTGATTCTCATTCTAGCAGTCAGCATCGATCCCCATCAGCTAACCACTGGGGTTTTTCTCGACATAACCATATGTCTGACGCCAATATAACCATAATTATAATGTGTTGAGTGCATCGTTAAACACAACAAAAACAAAAAACAAAAAAAAGATTCTTATTCTCCAAAGACCGTGTTATGTACTGTCCTGTCTATGGTAAAAGATCCCTTGCTTCTTTATACATAGGAGTAACCTATGTGGCAGCATTGGATTATTTCTGTTTCTCTCTCTCTTTATACCACCCTCAGTGGTGTCGTGGTTAAGCCATCAGACTTCAGGCTGGTAGGTACAGGGTTCGCAGCCTGATATCAGTTCCCACTTAGAGTGAGTTTTAACAACTCAGTGGGTAGCTGTAGGACCACTACACCGACTTCTCTCTCACTAACACTAACCACTATCCATTAACCCTTTACCTGGACAGACACACTTGATAGCCGAGGTGTGTGCCCAGGACAGCATGCTTCAACCTCAGTTGGAAATAAGCAAAGAAATAAATGTAAGAAAGAAAGAAAGAACAAAAGATTTTCATGTATTTATAAATTCTGGAGACATTTTTACACTTTTTTTGTTGTTGTCAAGTATGAAATTTAGGTGAAATAACATTTAACAATAGTGTTTTAAGTACAGCAGTTATAATTTCTGAAGAAATGTTTACACTTTTCCTTGCTTTTTTTTCCACCATACATCGGCGGTAATGATCGACGTCAATATAAAAAATTAAAAATTTAAATTAAAACACAGTGTAAAGCACTGTTAAACAAAAATCTAAACATCACATGTAGGCAGGATTTCGGGAGACATTTTTACCACTTTTCCTCCATTTTTGGCGCCAAGTGTAAAGTGGAGGTGAAATGGTTTTATTTAACAACAGGATCCCCCGGTTAAACAATGTTTCTATTGGACTTGTCATCGGCCCGTGTTGACATTCAGTCAGAATGACTTTTTAACCGAGGTGCCGGTAAATTGTCATGTTTGTCAACGCAGAGCTGCTAATTTGAGCCGTGCGTTTGGAATACACTGGTCTGACAAATCCGTACTGCAGTGGAGAGTGACAGCAGTAAACATCCTGTTTCTCTAGATTACCTATCTTTTGTGAGTCTCAGCCGTGAAATGTTTGATTGATTGAAAACATGTTTTATTTGTACAAAGAACAAAAGAATCCGGCACAAGTTTGACAACTTACAAGGTCGTCTTCTATAGCCATACAATAAACTTGACAACCTGTAATACATAACTGTAAATATAAACTACATGTTCACGTTCAAGGATAACCAGTGGAAGGAAATGCATTATATGTAAAAGAATATGAAAGAAAAATAGAAGAAGAAAAAAAGAAATAGTGATGCAAGAGATTACACAAATAATCCTTCACATGCAGTCTTGTTATTACACTTACAAATAATCCATATGGTAATTTATAATAACCATATTAATCAAAATGAAGAGTTTGTTCGATATAATCTTGAACACAAAGTAAATATTTATTTATTATTAGCATAGTTTAATGTGCTTCGACGATGTAACAGTAACTGTAAATCTATTGGTAGAAATGCTGTAGAGTGAAACATTAGAGAATACATCAGAACTCTTGGTAACCTATTATGGGACAAGCTTGATTGTCGTATGTGTGTGTGATTGTCACGTGAAACATTAGAGAATACATCAGAACTCTTGGTAACCTATTATGGGACAAGTTTGATTGTCGTATGTGTGTGTGATTGTCACGTGAAACATTAGAGAATACATCAGAACTCTTGGTAACCTATTATGGGACAAGCTTGATTGTCGTATGTGTATGTGATTGTCACGTGAAACATTAGAGAATACATCAAAACTCTTGGTAACCTATTATGGGACAAGTTTGATTGTCATATGTGTGTGTGATTGTCACTTGAAACATTAGAGAATACATCAAAACTCTTGGTAACCTATTATGGGACAAGCTTAATCGTGGTATATGTGTGCACTTTCTAAACCATATCACACACAGTATCTGTTTCTCGTCACACATCAGTCTTCTTCTGTATCCCCTCTCTCTTTTTCTATCTATCATTTGGTTTGCCTGTTTCTCTCTCTCTCTCCCTCATCTCTGTCTCTGTCTCCCTCCCTCCCTTTCTCCCCTCTTCTTATCTCTCTCTATCTTTCTCTCACTCTTCCCTTTTGCCACCCCTCTCTCTATCTTTTCCTCTCTTCCTCTCTCTCTTCTTAACTCTCTTTCTAAACCTCTCTCTCATCCTCTCCCTTTCCATCCCCCCTCTTTCCCTCCCTCCCCACTCTTCTCTTCTCATCTCTTTGTCTACCTTTCTCTCCATTTCCCTTCACCCTAACTATTTCTCCCTGCCCCCCCAACCTCTCATCAACTTTTAAAATACACTAACAATGATCATTATCCTGTTATTGAAATCCATCAATCTTACAATTAGGTAATTTATGTTAATTTATGCCTGCCACTCAAATTCCTCCAGTGAAGTTTTACAACCAATTAAATGTTTAGCTGTATGACAAGTAGGTCATAAAGTGACCCAAGTGACCATTAACAGCTGGACACAGTCTCAACAATTATACTGTTTTCCTGATCCAGAAGCTTAATGCTGAAAGTAGGTGTTGTCCCCTGTTGTCCAGCAGATTAAAAATAAATAAACAAAATAAACTGAACTGCAAGCCTTTGTGTAGGTCATGGTGGTTAAGACACCAATGCAATTTACTTGCAGGAGGCAAGGGACTGGAACCTAGCTCAGTTTGTATAGTGCTTGCCTGATGGGATTAAGTCACAGATTGAAAGAAAGGAAAAAATGTTTTTATTTAACAATGCACTAACACATTTTATTTACGGTTATATGGCATCAGACATATGATTAAGGACCACACATATTTTGAGTAACTTGCTGTCACCACTTGATAGGCTACTCTTTATGTCGATTAACAGAAAGGGATCTTTTATTTGCACTTCCCACAGGCAGGATAGCACAAACCATCGCCTTTGTTGAACCAGTTATGGATCACTGGTCGGTGCAAGTGGTTGACACCTAACCATTGAGCCTTGTGGAGTACCCACTCAGGGTTTGGAGTCAGTATCTGGATTAAAAATTCCATGCCTCGACTGGGATCTGAACCCAGTACCTACCAGCCTGTTGACCGATGGCCTAACCACGACGCCACTGAGAGAGACAGAGAAAGACAGAGACAGACAGAGAGAGCATGAGAGATAGAAAGATAATATGAGAGAGACAAACAGAACCAGAAACAAAACAAGAAGTGCAAATAAAAGATCCCTTGCTGCTAATCGGAAAGAGTAGCCCATGAAGTGACGAAAGCGGGTTTCCTCTCAAAATCTGTGTGGTCTGTAACCATATTTCTGATGCCATATAACCATAAATAAAATGTGTTGAATGTCTCTCATTCTCTCTGTCTCTCTGACTTTCTCTCTCACCCTCTATCTCTTTTTGCCCTCTCTCCATCTCTCTTTCTTATCCATCAGTCTCTCTCTTTTTCTGCCCATCTCTCCATATTTCACCCACCAATCCTTTTTGTCTCTTGGGTGTGTCTTTGTTCCCTTTCTCTCTCTCTCTGTACACCCCTTTCTCTTTCTAAGTGTTGAAATTATCAAGTATAGGGCACCAAACAGGCACACTTTTAAAATGTACCAAGGGGTCATTAAGCAAACATTCCTTTCCTTTCCTTTCTACAACCCACATAGGAAGTAGGTGTTACATTAACCCTTGGGGGTCCAGTGAACAACAAACTTATGTAAATTGATGACATCTTGGCTAACAGGACTTTATGTACATGTTGAAACCTGAACACAGCCGAAAAAGGAAGTGGGTGGCACCACAACTCATAGAGGAAGTAGGTGTCGCCCCCTGGTGTTGAGTGGACAATAAACTGATCTCAGTGGACAGTTAGTTGCATCACAGGAACATAAAGGCCGTCAGTGATAACACGTTCATGATGATTAGCCGAGAAGGTGACAGGTTTAATTTATTACTAACAAACATGCATTGCAGAATATATATCTTTCAGTGGATTCTAGATCAGTCCAGTAAATACTGAACTGAGATGCCTAGGTCGCAGGATTAAACCCCCTCAAATCATTTTTAAAGCAGTACATAAATATATAGCTGAAAGTAAGAGATTTGAGTTGAACTAACTTATTACCGTATAACGGGAAATTTTCGAGGATTTTTATTTTCGTGGGTTTCGTGGGTAAGTAATCAGCATCGAAAATATAAATCCTTGAAAATATTTGAAAACATCAACAAATTCTATCTAAAATATTTATTGTGATAACGCACTGACAATTTACCGGAACATTTTATTTCCTGTCATGCGCAGTTCACCAGATACGACAAAGAGAGTAGTACAATCAAGACAACAAATTATACCTTTTTTAAAGTTATTGTGTGAATCTCACTGTTTGTAGAATATAATGAAATATTTTTTAATTTCATATATTGTTTTTGTCAATAATTATATCTGTCCTTGCTTATTAATCACAAAATGCACAGTTACACACACGCTAATAAATAAACATGTACTGCTCGGACATTCATCAATACTGGATACACAAAACACTTATCACTGCTGACTGCACGCACTACCCAGACTGACTAACAAAACATCCCACACAAATCGTAATTGGCTTTACACCACAACAGCAAAGACAGTGATCAGTTGTCTTGCGTATAGCATACCGGGTATCAGTGGCCAATTAAGCTGCAGCCGAATGCTCTATTGTTTAACTTTATGTGTTGGTGGCAGCCGAAGTGAATCTTTAATCAACAATAACAAGTATTCTCGCAACTAGACTTGTTAAAACTCGAAAATAAAATTACTTTCAATTTAGATGTGGCAAACGACGAAAATAAGAAACCTTGAAATGTTTTTATATACCAAACCACGAAAAATTAAGACCACGAAAATTTCCGGTTATACAGTATTCTGATTTTTACTGCCCCATATAAGGTTTAGCTTCAGTAATAGGATCATTACTATCATATCTTTTCTCGACTATCTCATTTTTATTCTACTCTCTACCTTTTATTACTATATATTAATACATATTAATTATGTTAAATATGTAATGCCAATGGACATTATGTTATTATGTTTTATATATATGATTATAAATATTGATTATTGTCTGATGTCCATCTTGTTTAGGAGAGCACTTATATAGGCTCTGCCTGTTGTACTATCCTTTAGACTTTATTCTGATCAATAAAATATTTCAAAACAAACCCCCTCAGCAGACCCCCATGACTGGTATATAAAATGATGTGGTATGTGTTGTGTGGCATCTAAAAATTGTGTCAATAACACGTTAGTATATTTAATAGCCTTGTTGTTTTTATTTTGGCGGACACATCAAAAATAATAACAGCCCCTCCCCCATTAGTATAATTTCTAAATTGGCCCCATCTAACACCCCTTCGACCCCCTATCGAGTCACTGGTCTTACCAGAGACTGGATAGGGGGGGGCGACATGCCTGAATCTTAGTGGATAAAGGCATGAGACAAATCGTGTACCTGTAACTATAACTGTTGTGTGGGATTTTGCATTTCAAGGATACACAAATTTGTTGCTGCTAATAATGACAAATTGTAGCAGGCTTCCTAAAAAGATTATGTGTTAAAATGATCAAACTTAATATTTAACATCCAATAGCTGATGCTTAATAAATCAATGTGCTCAAGTGGTGTCATTAAACAAAACAAACGTTTAATCCACCTGGCTAGTTGGCATGTTTTTTTTTGTTTTTTTTTTTTTTTTTAAATGTTTTGTTTAACGACGCACTCAACACATTACAATTAAGGTTATATCGGCGTCGGACATATGATTATGTCGAGAAAAACCCCCAGTGGTCAGCTGACGGGGTGGCATGTTTTGGTCAGTATCTACTGATGTACTGTCATTTAAAACCCTACTGAAAGACCACAAGTAATCAACACACATGATTAACATTCACTTCCATACAAGACATACAAATCCTCCCTTCTTCATATACAAATCCTCGTCTTTAAACACTTGAAGTTGGGAACAAATGTAAGGAGGAAAAGAGTAAATATAAACTGTATGAACATATAAATATTTTTCTCCCTCTATGGTATTTGTATTTTGACTAACCTTGCATCTGCTGAAATGGCTTGATCCACTATGTATAGTATCCACTTTAGAAAATATTATCTGAAAACAAACCAATAAAAAAACATTTTAAAAACATCCAATTCTTTTAGAAATCAAAAGCTATGTGGATGATGATGTATGTATATTCTCTTGTTGCTGCATTATGAACATTGTAGTGGGATTCCTCTAATAACTATGTGTCACAATTACTATATGTTTGATATCCAATAGCTGATGATTAATGAATCAATACACTCTAGTGGTGTTTTTAAACAAAAAAATCTAAACAAGCATGCTGGCAAACTGACAACAGAAAAATAGGAAATAAAGGTTTATTTAATGATACCCCAGAACATCTACTTTTTATCTATGACTGTTGATTGGTTTGTTCTTTCTTGATCCATATGTATCATATACATTGCTATCACATATATCTGTATCATATACATCTGTATCATATATATCTGTATCACATACATCTGTATCACATACATATGTATCACATGCATCTGTGTCACATAGATCTGTCTCACATACATCGGTATCACATACATCTGTATCATATACATCTGTATCACATACATCTGTATCACATGCATCTGTATCACATACATCTGCATCACATACATCTGCATCACATACATCTGTATCACATACATCTGTATCATATATATCTGTATCATATATATCTGTATCATATACATCTGTATCACATACATCTGTATCACATACATCTGTATCTCACAACTGATCAAATGAGAGAAAACAAAGGGAACACTTGGTATTTAAGACCAAATTTAATTCTCTATTTAACAGGGTTCTTACTAATAAAAACATGAAATTCAAGGACATTTACAAGGACTTTCCCAGGACATTTTCTTATTTTTCCAGGACATGGAATGTTCAATCAATGAATGTTTTTAGAAGAAATTGTTGTCTAAATGTAGACAGGTCATGAGAACAACAAAAGTAAAGTTAAGGAAAAATAAACCACCAAATGTTTGGCCTAAATTTCCAGGACATTTCTAGGACACAATAAAATTTACTGCTTTTTCCAGGACATTCCAGGCCTTCCAGGACGCGTAAGAACCCTGTATTAGCATCACAATGTCTGTATAAAATACAAAGATGTGATGTGGGACTGAATGTCAGTAACACTGTTGACTTTCTGACATCAAACTTAAAACAAATGTGATTAGATATGATGGAATGAAAACCAGTTGAATTGTTTGGGAGTGTGAAGACTCCTCGTGGATCTGCCACAGGAATTGCATAAAATTCAACAAAAGTTTTATTTTATTTTAACGACACCACTAGAGCACAGTGATTTATTAATCAACGGTTATTGAATGTCAAACATTTGGTAATTTTGACAAATAGTCTAAGAAATGAAACCCGCTACATGTTTCCATTAACAGTAAGGGAAGAATACAACAAGCACTACCTTCATCTCATACACTTACATAATGTCAATTTAGATACGTAAACTGACGTCAATGTAGACACATAAACTGATGTCAACTTAGTCACATAAACTGATATCAACTTAGTCACATAAACTGATATCAATTCAGACACATAAACTGAGATCAATTTGGACACAAAAACTGATGTCAATTCAAATGCATAAACTGATGTCAATTTACACACACAAACTAATGTCACTGCAGACACATAAACTGATGTCATTTTACATTTCTTTGTCCTTTCTCAGGTGTGGCTCAAGTCTTCCTGTTGATCTTTCAAATTAAAACCTGCCATAGTTATTCCAGGTACTTCCACTACAGACTGATTGTACTATATTCCACACAACTAATTCGGACCGTGTCAGAACAAGTGTAATGACAGGTAGAATCATTAAGCGCTGAATCCCATACCGACCAAGCGTTAAATCTTAAGTCACGCCTCCAGGGACCCGCTTCATGGCTCATAGTTCTCAAATTGTAAACAGTTGACGGGTAAGTAGTAGTGAAAACAACAAGGCTGCTCAAGTGTGAATTTTAATTAATTTGGATAAATCAGCTTCACAAACGTACTTATTGGGTCGCTTTGTACTCGCTGCTCCAAGGGGAATTCTTTCCCCGTCGCCAACGGGTTCAGACAACAAGGGAAACAAACACTGCAGGTGTCTGTTGAAATTACTAAACAATTGGAAATTCAACACAATCATCATTTATTGTAATCAAAAACTGTACTGGCATTTAAGGTGTAGCTCAGATGGCGATGGCATTAATTGGAAATTCAACACAATAATCATAATCAAAAACTGTATTGGCATTTAAGGATAGGGATTATATTAATAGGGAATTCAACACAATAACCAATATTGCAATCAAAAAGTGTACCGACATTTAAGATGTAAAGTCTAAAATTAGGGATGTTGTAAACAGGAAATTCAACACAATAATCACTATTGTAATCAAAAACTGTATTGGTATTTAAGGAATGAAGTCCAAATGGAGATGTTGTGAACAGGGAATTCAACACAATAATCACTATTGTAATCAAAAACTGTATTGGTATTTAAGGAATGAAGTCCAAATGGAGATGTTGTGAACAGGAAATTCAACACAATAATCACTATTGTAATCAAAAACTGTATTGGTATTTAAGGAATGAAGTCTAAATGGAGATATTGTATACAGGAAATTCAACA
>JAECMU010064243.1:0-11023 GCA_016106625.1 Dracogyra subfuscus
TATTAGTACCTCGAACGAGAAGTACCTGCGGTTCGCTAACCACACGCAATACGACCAACTACCAGGTACGGCCCTCACCGACCCGCCATTCGGGCTGCCATACGACGAGGAAAGAGGCGCATGCGACATACGCGGGTTTAATGAAGGAGAGCATGGTGACCATGATTATCACCACCCTCCATAGCGGACAGTTCAGGCAACTGCTTATACATCGGAAAGCAGCCAACAAGACTATCCACAGGGCACTGCACAGGGTCTTCGACAGCCATTACCTGAGCTTCCTCCAAGATAACGGATCCATCTTGGAGAACCATAGACACTTTGAAGCCAAACCGCTACCCTGACAGCCCGTTTCAGGGCTACCCAAACAACCTCGGTTCGTATAAGTCAGTACGTTTAGGCTAAAATAAAAAATCTGACACCTTTTAACTTTTGGCAGAACCGTCTAAATTGCGTCAAAATCACCATAATTCTTTTGGCTATAACGCGTATAAATTACTCCATTTTTGGCTTAATTCTTTTTCTGAGAAAATTTCAAATACCGTCTCCTTTTTCGGATGTTTTTGAAGAGCCCTATGTCTTTGTTAATACATTATTATGATAGACTTTTGTAAGGAGTAGCTTTTTGGTGGATGCGAGGACAAATTATTGAACAATATGTCCCTCATACATAAAGCAGTAGCACCATTCATGCCAAGGTGTCGGATTTTTAAAATCAACAAAATGTCATGACCTTTTGACTACTGGTGACCTCATTATTACAGCAATTTGTATATAATATATATAATATTATAAGGTTGTAGCTAGGTTTAATATATAAAAATTAGTACTAATTTGTATGGCTATGTTCATTGGTTGCAAGGTTATGATACATTTTGTTATCCATACCCCAAAATATTGTACAAGAATTTGTTCTCGACTCACTTAATTTTAGGAGTGATATTCATCAACAAGCTACTCCTTACAAAAGTATATCATACTAATTTATTAACTACAGACATAGGGCTATTTAAAAAACACCATGAGAATTTGCCCACACCGGTGATACCAATTCGTTAAATTTAAGGGTCTAGCCCATGGACTCTAGTAAGGAATCTATTATATGCACCATCCCAGACAGGATAGCACTAATCTGATTAAAATTAGTTATATTGCTTTACCAGTAGGTCTAACAGCATTGCGTGGACTCCCATGTCCAGGTGACATTTCATCTATAAATCACAATTTAAATATCGACCAATTACTATTCGCCTTTTATAGCGTTATTCGGGAGCATACAAATTCTAAACATATTGGGTGAGACTATTTATGCAATAGGCGAACTTATTGGTCTATTTCAACATTAAAAAACATGGTAAAAGTGCAGTAATAAACTCTGGACTAGTATAAACAGATTTTATGGCTATACCATCACGTTTGCTTTCGCCTTGAAGTGAATTTTATATAAAATGTTCTATTGAAATTAGTTTTCGGCATACTTCGTAATTCATCCAAATCATTTCGTATACCCTCGGCATAATCCAGAATGTTTTCAAATTCTTTTCAAATCACTGGCATTATTTTGCAAGTAAGGTTTTGATTGGTCCACTGAAAGGTCAACTGGACATGAACTTCAACAGGGTGCTGTTAAATCCACTGGTAATAGTAATTAACCAGTGGAGCTAATTGTAATTAGATTAGGATAGCACATATCACGCACACACACTCACTCGCACTCACACACGACTTATTTAGCAAGATAAGGCTATGTCTGGTAAAATCTGTGTTGGCAGGCCGACCTTGTTTATATAACTTATTATTTCAACAACTATGAATATATAACATAATATAATGAATTAAGCATGATTAAATACAATTGTCGTAATTGATACACGATTTTGTAGCATAGTTTATCATGGTATGATTTGATGAGATTCCATAAAAGTGCTTTAAAGAATACTAAAATAACTACTACAAATCAATTTCTAATCATCAAATGACTGTATAAAGTTACCAAATTCACATTTTCTTGTTTTATGTTCTGGATTTCTCGTTTCGACGATTTCAGTCAGTGGAAGTTTGTAGAGAGTTGGCTCTCCAGTGTTGAGTTTCAAACAGAACTGCACTAGGTATAATGCTGGAGATTGTTTTGTCCTGATGATGTCACTCTGATCACTGAACTCTCCCTCGGTATCTTTGTACTGAGCTCTCACCTTGAACACGTAATCAGTTTCTTGTAATAATCCACATATGCAGTGTACTGGCCTGTCATCTACGGTTGATATGGAATTTTTATTCCATATTGATTCTTTCGTGGGTTTATACTTCACTTCATAGTATAGCACACCTTCAACTTCAGGTTTTTCCCAGTTGAGACATATATAATCACTTCCAGTATCTATTCCAGAAGGCTTGCTGGGCTTTGTTGTAGCTGTTCGTGTCTCTAAAATGTGTAGAATTAAAAATACAATCAAACAATAAATATAATGATGTAATACACAATTCTGCTAAAATATTAACAGTTATATTAAACATGCATTCATGAAAACATAATTATATGAAGTGTGGGATTAGAAGTGAGTGCTGAACGTGAAAAGATAGAACAAAACAAGAGTTAAAAAGAGAAACAAAGAAGGGAGATGGAGCAATAATTTAAAGATCGAATTTCTAAATAGAAAATTCTGTCGTTTTATTAGGAAATTGATGTGTTGACAAACAAGTTTGTGTAAGTGCATACATATATGATAATATATGCATTATTTATTATATATAAATGACTAATCAGTTTTACAATCTCACCACGTCCATGATGTTTGCTAGGATCCATGTCAGGTGTTGGCGATGAATCCCCGTCGCTCTCTGATGACTTGGTTGTGATGGGGTTACTTTTGTCACTGTATTCTCCTTCTTCCTCGCCATACTGAGCACGAACCTTAAACTCATATGCTGTAGAAGACAACAGACCAGTCATACGGTGGAAAGCTTTATCATTGTCTGTGAATATAGACATCTTGCTCCAAGATGTCTCTTTTGATTGTTTTGATTTTATCTCGTAATATGTCACCTTTCTATCTTCTGGTTTATCCCAACCAAGAAGTATAAAGTCATCTCCAATATCCAATTCTGTTGGCTTTCCAGGTTTGCGTGGTGATACAGATATAGCTGGTAATGATGTTTTTGTCATAACTGGATCACTATTGTCACTAAACGGGCCTTCTTCGCCTTGATAGTGTGCTCGAACTTTGAACTGGTATTCTGTTTCCTGGTCAAGACCACATATTTGTTTAACAGGCTTGTCGTCATCTGTTACATGGGGTATTTTTTGCCAACCTACATCTTTTGATGGTTTCATCTTGATCTCATAATAAGTGACATTCTTGTCCTCTGGCTTGTCCCAGCCAATAGTTATACAATCACTACCAACATCTGTGACTGTTGGTTTACCAGGTTGTCGTGAAGGAATTGACGTTTTTGTTGTTATGAGATCACTTATGTCACCAAACGGGCCTTCTTCATTTTCGTAATGTCCTCGAACTTTAAATACGTATTGCCATTCACTGTTTAGGTTGTTTATTTGCTTAAATGGTGTAGCGCCATCTGTAAAATGGGGCATTTTGAACCATGATTTGTCTGACGCCAATTTCAACTTAACTTCATAATATTGGACATCTGTATGTTTTGGTATATCCCAACATAAACATACAAAATCACTACCAATATTTGTGGCCACTGGTTTACCTGGTTGTTTTGAAACTGAAACTGTTGATGTGGATGTCATAAGTAGTGAGTTGGTTCTAACTGGATCGCTCTTGTCACTAAACGGGCCTTCCTCACATTTGTAATGTCCTTTAACTCTGAATTCGTATTTAGTATCAGGATCAAGGTCACATATCTTCTTAACCAGCTTGTTGTCATCTGTAAAATGGGATATTTTTGACCAAGCTTCATTGTTTGCTGGTTTCACCTTGATCTCATAATAAGTGATTTCCTTGTCTTCTGGTTCGTCCCAAGCGATATATACATAGTCACTGCCAACATCTGTGGCTGCTGGCTTACCAGGTTTGCGTGCTGACATAGCTGAAGTAGATGCTTCTGAATGAACAGCAAGAGCTGATGCTGAATTAACACAGGGTGTTTTCGTCATAACTGGATCACTCGTGTCACTATATGGACCTTCTTCGTCTTGGTAATGTCCTCGTACTTTGAACTCATAGTTGGTTGCAGGATCAACATCATATATGTGCACAACAGGCTTGCCGTCATCTGTAAAATGGGATATTTTTGACCAAGCTACATTTTTTACTTGTTTCAACTTGATCTCATAATAAGTGACATCCCTATCTTCTGGCTCATTCCAGACGATACATACATGGTCACTACCAACATCTGTAGCTGCTGGCTTTCCAGGTTTTCTTGAAGCAGTTGAAGATTTTGTTATTACTAGGTCGCTCTTGTCACTAAAAGGACCTTCTTCATTGCTGTAATGTGCTCGGACTTTAAATTCGTATGCAGTTTCATGAACAAGGTTCGTCATCTGTGTGTATGGCACATTGCTATCTGTAAACTGAGATACTTTGTACCAAAGTTTGTCAGCTGCTGGTTTTAGTTTTATCTCATAATATGTGACATCCTTGTCCTCTGGCTGATCCCAGGCAATAGACACACTGTCACCACCAACATCTGTGGCTACTGGTTTTCCAGGTTTGCGTCGTGATGCAGGTGTGAGAGATAATGCTGAATTAACAGATGGCGTTTTCGTCATAACTGGATCACTCGTGTCACTAAATGGACCCTCTTCATTTTCATAATGTCCTCGAACTTGGAACTGGTATTCAGTTGCATGGTCAAGGTCACATATCCGCTTACTCGGGATGTCATTATCAGTGAAATGGGATATTTTGGACCATGCTACATCTGCTGATGGTTTCAATTTGATTTCATAATAAGTGATATTTTTGTCTTCTGGTGGATTCCAAGTGATGGACACAAAATCACAACCAATACCTCTGGCAACTGGCTTACCAGGGTGCCTTGAAGGCAGGTTTGTAAAGTCTTGTGCTGGCGACTGATCCATTTTGTTTTCCTCGGATTCATTATTATCCTGGACCTGAAATTGAGGTATGTTCTAAAATGTGATTTAAACGTGAATAAAACATGTACATTCTTCTTATGTAATGTCACATAACATTGATTAAAGACAGAGTCGCATGGTAAATCATGTACTAAATGTCCTAGAACAATATATTTGTTTCTAAATACAATTTATTCAACCAGAATTACTGTCCCACCTGTATCTTATATTTTGGTTTATAATTAAATTAAGGCTACTTAGGCAAAAAACGGGGAACAATGTTTTAAAAATGTCTGATGATAGGGAACATTAGCAACCACCATACGAGCATTTTTTATGTTATAGGTTCCCGCTATCGAAGAGATAGAGGGAACCTATAACATAAAAAAAAAATATTATTTTAATTCCTTAACATAGGACACAACATAAAGTTCTATTAAAGGTAGAGTAAACTCAAGCAAGATCATTATGTGTTGGAAAGATGTATACCCAGACCACCAACACATACTGACACTTTAACAAATAAAAAACGCGTACTTTTAGAGTTAATAAAAACAAGCATTATTATTCCTGCCATTTTGTTTCGTTTTTGTGACATCCGGTGGTATAGCTTGGGGCGAAGTGACGTCAGCTCCGTCTATTTCCTTTATGCACAGTGTAAACAAACGCTCTAATTTATAAGGCACTTCGTTTTCATGAACCTGACTTGTAAAACAACATAAATGACTTGATAGTATAATAAACTATTTAACTAAATATATTTCAATTTGCATGAGTAGAACGAAATGGAGTATTTTTCTTTTTTGTAAATCCAAAGGAAAACAATGCATATTATTAATAACAGTGATAATTTTGGTTTCTTTGGGACTATGTAATTGGTAAGTTTTGTGATTTTAGATGGGAAAGTCTACTTAATTAAGTGTTTTACCGAATTACAGTAACAAAGCAGGATGGCCTATCGATTACGATAAAGCAGGACGGCTTATCGATTACAATTAGGGGCAGTTTTACGGGAAAGGTTGCACTGCTCGTTGATTGGAATAACATTTTTATAACTTTAAAATGTAAAGCTCTGTTCTGCTGAAATTTTATAGGCACCTGTGTAAATGATATAACAACCTATAAACCAAATTTTATTGAAATAACTTGGTTTTTGTATCAAGTAGTGAATATTTATATATCAAAATAACACATATACGAGTCTCATTTGCATTTTTGCATTATTCCATCACTATTTTATTAATAATGTGATGTGAAATAGATACTTTTATTTTTACTTATTTGAATACCAGACTACTGGTAAAGATTGTTTTGCCAACCATATTAAAACTGGATATTGTGTTATAAATTTACAGTATTTTAAAGCACTAACCCTGTTTTCCGTTAAAAATGTTCTTGAAGATTTCCTGTCATTGACCTATAAATAATTGAAATAACATTTTACAACAATTATTTTTGTATTACTATAATCACAATAGACACCTCCAGTTTTGTCAAGAAGAAAAATCGATGTAACTTTGTTATTTACTTTGAGATATTTATTGCAACATAGAGCCTAAATGTTTCCGTTAATAAATGTCCCCTCCTAAACATGGGTAAAATAAATGTATACAGGAAAATTACAAAACTTTAATCATATACATGTAGAATATGCAAAATAGCCTGCAAAAACTAATTTTTATAATGATTGTATTTGTGTGAATTGTAGTTCTATAAATACACAAGATTTTGCATGTTAAACAAAATGTCCATTCCTAAACACAATTTTAATATGTATATTTAAACACCTTTTTGCAAAGTGCTTTTATTACATTATCAATATATTTACTTGAATAAATACAAAATACAATTCTATGCCAGTTTCATAATATATATGAAGTTTGATAGATGTTCCATAAAAGGGTTGTGAGATATGATGCATTATTGAGAATTACTGTATGTCTAAAATACAAAAATAAAACATGCTTATACATGTATGATTTAAATTCATTTAAAATTAACAATCCATTCACTGATGCAGTGGCAATTGTATGTCACAAGTTCCGTAAAGGACATTTTACAACATGTTAAAGTTGAGCAGATTTGATATTGCAGGACTCGACCTTAGCGGTAGCCTGGGGTGTTTTAACTACCAATTTCCCAATCGGGCTATCAGATTATTTAAACCTGGTAGTCTGCCTAAAATAACGTTTAAATAATAAAAATTTTTTTACAGTATCTCTTTTTTAAAACGTTTATGAAAATTATGGGCCACCAATCTTACTAAGTACTACCAGATTTCATAACCTGGAAGCCTGGTGGGCTACCACTGAAAAACGTTAAGGTAAAGGCCTGTATTGACATGTCTGGGTGCTGCTATGTACGTGCGACTTGTATGAAAGTCTGAGACATTTGTTGACAATCTGCAGGCGTTAGTGGGGTTTGACTGAAATATGTCAGCTTTGTTTATTATTATTTTACACTTGGTAAGTTGTGCAGTGATCAATTGTGGTTCTTTACTATGCCATGTGTATATACAGTCAAACTGTGTTAAACATTCACCATAAGGAAAAGAAAGAAATGTTTTATTTAAGGACGAACTCAACACATTTTATTTACGGTTATATGGCGTCAGACATATGGTTAAGGACGATTTTGAGAGGAGATCCGCTGTCGCCACTTCATGGGCTACTCTTTCCGATTAGCAGCAAAGGATCTTTTATTTGCACTTCCCACAAGCAGGATAGCACAAACCATGGCCTTTGTTGAACCAGTTATGGATCACTGGTCGATGCAAGTGGTTTACACATACCCATTGAGCCTTTCGGAGCACTCATTCAGGGTTTGTAGTCGGTATCTGGATTAAAAATCCCATGCCTCGACTGGGATCCGAACTCAGTACTTACCAGCCTATTGAACGATTGCCTAACCACAACGCCACCGAGGCCGGTCACCACAAGGAGGACATGTATCAAACTGGCCTTTTAACACAGGTGGTTGTTCTATACAGGTGGTTGCTTAATGAAGGTCAGTTCATCTGATGTTTTAAAAAAAATACTGTCTACGAGGGTTATTACATTGGACAAATAACCAATACACAGTACAAGTGTAAACTGCTTGAATGTGATCATCAACATTTAAATGACCACGGACAAGGTCATCTCAGACTGTCGGAGTGGAGTACTTTGAAAGTCGTTTCATCTTTCTTGGGCCTTTAATGGCTGAAGGACACGAGCCTTTTATTCTGCCATAGTTGCAGGATGTAAAATTCAAATATTACAAAATAAAGCTGACAAATAAGGACATTGCAAGCTAAATAGATTATATGTCTTGTATGCAGCAGTGTACATATGAACGACAGGTACTCTTTCAATGTTAATTATCTAATTACACCATTACCTGCAAATTCATATCAAATATTATTTCCTAATACAATTATGAATTAAAATTTTAAAAAAGATTAAGAGCAGTCTCAGTTTATTTAAATGAAATCTACATGTTAAAAAAATTCCCCTCCTGAACACAATTGCCATTTTCACACTGCATTGTTTGAAAGCTTATATTACTGCTAATACTAATGCAATCAACATTATTTTTAACCAGTATTCTAAAAAAACATATTGAAATTTAATTTCTAATTCAGTTATAGATATTCTCTTTGTAAGGTTAGCATTTAATGGTTTCTGTTTAAACTAAATATTACCACAAATCATCAGAAAACTTAAAATCCTTGGCCATATTAATGAAAAAATAGTTACTCTTAACAGTTTCTTATTTAAAAAAAACACTTCAGTTTATCTTTAGAAATGTATCACATAAATGCTTATGATTATGTTGTACCTATGTGTCCTCATATTTTTATGCTGTGCATGTAATCATATCACTGATTATTTTATAAACCGTAACAGCTGTATGTCCAATTGTTTTTATATAAAACATTTCTCTAGTCATATTGTTTTTTAATTATTTATTTATTATTATTATTATTATTTTTTTAATGTTTATAGAATGCTGCATAGTTCATTTTTGGTTCCCAGTGAGACTCTTTATACAACCTTTCCCGTGAAACTTCCCTTACATGGGTTTCCGTGCGGTTAACACACAATACCCTGTGATCTTAATAAAAGAGGCACGTCGTTACAATGTGTCTAGACACAGTGTCTGGGGACCGTCTAAATATATACCTGCTAATCAGGAACCACAGGTACAGGCCACAGAAACAAAAGACCAAATGACTAAGAAAACATAATATAATTATTTCAACACTTTGACAATGGTGGTTTATTTTGTATTAAAAAAAATGTTTTGTCACATAATCCATTCAACTGATTTGATTTTTCTCGTTCCAACCGGTGCACCACAACTGGTCAAAGACCGTGGTATATGCTTTTCTGTCTGTGGAAAAGTGGATATAAAAGATCCCTTGGTACTAATGGACATTCAGTAGCCGACGACTCCTTAATATTAATGCACATCCAATAGCCGGTAATTAAGCAATCAATGTACTCTAGTAGTGTCGTTAAACAAAACGAAGTTTAACTTTTATTTTGTGTTGTTGTTTTGCTTTAAAATAATACAGCTTTGCAAACAACAGTCAATTTTAACAAGCATTGATAATGTAAAGATAGCTAAGTGATTATATAACGTTTTGATAAACCTATTTGTTAAAAGCAAATAACTGGTGTAATATGATAGTTCATGCGTTCCTCTTCAAAATCAGTCTAATTGTCATGTTGAAAAATTGTCTTAGAGATCAAAATACGATCAATAGTGGTCATATTGTATAAACAATATAAACGCAAAATACATATTAATTATTTTAAATGATAAAATACCAAACCAACCATTACCTGAAATGGTTGTAAAGACACACTATTTTAAGCTCTTTAAAAAACAAAACACCTATTGAGTTATAGAATCAGTTATAATGGATTTTCAAAAGCATTTTATTGTTTTAATTTACTGTGAAAACGTTTTTGAAAAGGAGCGAACATTTTCTTTCTTTTTAAAAATTTAAGCCATAGAGCTATTTATTTATAACTATGTTTTGTTTTAAACTACAATTACTGGGGTCAACTGATGTGATTTTCCTACAATTGTGACATGTTTGGCCATCACACAAGCGTTTGTAATAAACTACATGTAACGGTTTTGTCGGTCAGATTTAAATGAGCTATGAAGTGGCTATATGATTTTAAGACCCCCCCCCCCCTATTAATATGCTTTTAATTTTCATATAGCAAAAATACGACATTTATGATATATAGTTAAAACGATATTGTATTACTATAACAGATATGTCTAAACTATACAGGTTGCAAACTATTAACAAAACATTTGTGCAATTAAAATCATATTTGGAGTTTAATATACTTATATTTAATTATGGCATGTATAGTATCCTATTGACATTGCATTGACCTTGTGACCCACACATTACATTTTTAAATATTATACCCGGTTTTATTTTAATCAGTAATGTATAAATAACTATTTGGACCTGATTGTCAGCTTTTAACATTTTGGTTTATCAAAAATCATCTTATTTTTCCTATTGGCGTCCTGTCTAGCATACCCTGAAATGTTTAAAAATACATACATCCGTTAAGGAAGGCTCTCCATTTTCTGTGGACTCAGCCATGTCACACATTTGGGTTGAGTATTCACTGCAAACACATTCTCACCTTGTCTAGTTGCAAATCATGATTCTTCGTTCATGTAATAATAAACAAAAAGATAATAATAATAATAATAAAATAATAACAACATGAAACATTCTTATTTTATTTTGTATTCTTTTGGGGAAGTATTTATAGAGTAAATAAATAGATATAGACACATTTCGTATTTTATAAAGTATTTTTGTGTGCGTATATCAATATAAAAATATAAATGGGTGAAAGGCCTATTTAGTTGTAAAGAAATACATATTTAAATATAACAAAAGTGGAGTTTTTTTCCACAATGAAGGCCGATAAGTATCTGTATGTATTC
>JAECMU010064254.1:0-14035 GCA_016106625.1 Dracogyra subfuscus
GGGGGTTGTTTCTTATTGCATACATAGAAATACACTGCTGTGCTTTATAAACTTCTTTTTTTTCCATTTATACACACACCACCCAATGTTACAATTAGGTATTTCCATCCATGCCAAAAAATACTTCATGAATTTGTTACTGTGTGCACACACATAGATTAATTCCCAAAAGTTGGTATATTTTTTAATGCTATTACCGTATTCGTTTTGTAAAAATTTCATAAAAATTTGCTTTTCAACATTTATTGAAATTTACTGATAAAAAAACATAAGTGAATTAACACATGGAATTTTAGACCAAATTTAATTTACTACTAACATAGTAATATATTTTATATACCATCATTTGAATCGAAACAAGTTGTCAAGTAGACAAGTAGCTTGTGTGCCGTGCAGCCAGAGTTCCAACAGTAAAAATAATCTGAACCTGATCGCTCTGATTGGTCAATATACCACAAAGTACTGCACATCAAATCATGTTCCAGTTGCATATATGCAACTGGAACATGATTTGATGTGCAGTACTTTGTGGTAGTGACTTTCTAACAAATGTATTGAAACAAAAATTAAATAGTCAGCTTTGATTAACGTTTCTATATTCTGTACATATATAATTAACAGATGTACATTCTTTAATCTCTTGCTGAAATACAAATATTTAAATGAAGTTTTATTTGAATTTTTTTTTAAGATGAAAAAAAAAATAAACTTTAAAAAAAGTCGACTTTTTTGGTAAACGAAACCTAGGCATATTATCATTTCTTTTTCTTCTTTTTATTATTCCATTTACTTTTGAATTGTCTTTGTCTAAATTTCATTTCTTTTTTAAAGAAAATTAAAATTTACTTGCTTACCATTTTAGGGACCTCACATAAGCTTTGTTGACTAACAATTATGAACTAATCGAGACAATTTTACCGACTTCACTGATTTTTGTTACAAGTTCATTTGTGTAGGCTAGAGAAGCTACAAAAAATTATATTCCTTTTTTTACATAATTATATGTATGTTAGCCATATCATATGTTGTGATCTATTACCTTACAAAAGTAGACTGGTTATAATTCATAATAAATTAAATGGGCAAACAAGTTTTTATTGGATTAACAATCCAATAAAAACTTGTTTGCCCATTTAATTTATTTATCTTCGAAGATTAAACCAGTGTTTTCCAATTTGTATAGCAAAGGTAAGTATCAGTCATATATTATAAGTTTGCATGGACGCTACTGTTTTCGTCACATTGTTGTTTTTATGGTATTATTAGACTGGTCTTTTTATCAGTAAAGAGTGGAAATCAATATACAAAATTATTTTACGTTCGCTGTTTCTTAAGCTAAACACATTTTTTTCACACACGCCAGATTGAAATTGTATGCACTGTACAAGCGTGATGGCACTCACATACCTAAAAAGACAAGATCTGATAACAATATTTAAAGATGGTAGTAACTGTGAGAAATGTAAAAACTACAACACTAACAGAAAGAGCAACTTGCTACATGTGTTGATGAACACTTTAATTAATGGAGGCAAACTCCGTTAATCCACTAAGGTTCAGGTATGGCCGTTCTCGGCCTGAGTTTTGATTTGTACTAGAACCTTGTCCAGGACAGTTTTAATTAACTCCACTGAATATGTAATGTATGGTCTGAGGTGTGAACTTATTGTGCAAGAGTCAGTATACACAGAACATTTCTTTTTATCTTAACTGACAAGCAGTTTCATGGAGATCTCTCTTTATATGCACTGTAAATAAGCCATTATGTTTTGTGACTTCAACACTTGTTCCTTTTGCAAGGTAAACTTTTGATGAATCACGCTTGTATCAGTATTGATTGGGACAGCAAACCCCATCTTTATCTGATTCACTTTCCACTACACAGTGTCTCAGAACTCTTTCTTCATGGGAAAGTGTGTCTTCAGCCTCATGTCTGTTCATTTTGTCCTGAGGGTTTCGCTTTATTTCAACTTATTTTTGTGCTTATATCCGATTAAGGTTCAAGCACGCCGTCCTGGGCATACACCTCGGCTATCTGGGCTGTCTGTCCAGGACAGAGGGTTAGTTGTTAGTTTGTTAACTTTGTTAGTGATTAGTGAGAGAGAAGAAGGTGTAGTGGTCTTACACCTACCCACAGAGTCATTAAAACTCGCTCTGGGTGGGAGCCGGTACTGAGCTGCGAACCCTGTACCTTATGTCCAATGTCCTAACGATGACACCAACCAAGGCTGGTCCCCTGAGTGATGGGAATATATTTAATTGTTCGGGTTAATTCAGTTTAATCTGATCATAGTGCTCAACACGTAAAACAGGTGTGTTAATCGATCCCTAGATGGGAAGCGTTAAAAACAATTAGTGGAACAAACTGGGTTAATTACCCCAGCATCAGTGGTGTTGTGGTTAAGCTATTGGACATAAGGCTGGTGTGTACTAGGTTCGCAGACCGGGACTGACTCCCATCCAGAGCAGGTTTTAACGACTCAATGGGTAGGTGTAACACCACTACACCTTCTTCTTTCCCACTACTGTCCTGGACAAACAGCCCAGATTGTTGAAGTATATGACCAGGTCAGCGTGCTTGAACATTAATTGAATATAAGCACGAAAATCAGTTGAAATGAAAAAGGACTATGGACTTGTATCAGTACTTTTCAGTTAATGTAGTGGTTTTATTAAAATAACAGAGCAACGATTTTTACCACTTGGATGTTGAAGATTACTCATTAAAAACAATCCTGACATTTGTGTACAATATAAGGGCTTCATGTAGCATGAATCCACCCTCATTTGCACACTTTATTGCAGTAATTTACTTCAGTATACATGCTTCAGTTATTGTTTGTCTATATCAGCCACTGTGGATTACACACACTATTTAATTATTCCTAAACTTAATATCTTATTTCATGATTTCTTGATACTGGCTACTGACATTTTGAAAACAGTAAATTAATCCTTCTTCAGGGCTTCTAGATTATGGTAGCCCCACTCCCATGGCTAGTGTTGGCCTAGTAAATAATTATTATACCTAGCCTGATGGCTAGTGGGGGCAAAAACCCTTGTAAAATGCTAAATTATATCTTTTGTAAATATGAATAGCCTTCCCCCTCTTTCCACCACAATCTAAGGATTTTTAAGCTCAATCTCCCTATTTAGGTGACATATCTGATTATTACTATTAGTAAAATTGTACTTATTTAAAGTAGGGCTAGTGAAGTTTTAATCATTGGTAGTACATTTTTAAAATCGATGGATTTTTATAAAATTCTAGAAGCCCTGCCTTCTTTTTCAAATACCTAAAAAAACAAAGTACGGCACATGTTGAAGTACAAAGTTCATTGTAGGTTTTGTAGGATGCTGAACTAAAAAATATATGTTTTTGCTATTCATTTCAAACACACTGTCAAATGTCTTCATTTGTGGTGCGGGGGGGCAGTGGTACAGCGCTCGCTCGATGTGTGGTCTGTCTGGGATCGATCCCTGTCAGTGGGTCCATTGGGCTATTTCTTGTTTCAGCCAATACACCACGACTGATATATTAAAGGCTGTGGTATGTACTATCCTGTCAGTGGGATGGTGCATATAAAAGATCCCTTGCTACTAATGAAAAAATTAAATGGGTTTTCTCTCACTGTATGTTGAAATTGCTAAATGTTTGACAACCAGTTGCCAATGATTAATAAATCAATGTGCTCAAGAGGTGTTGTTAAATCAGAACAAAACAAAAAAAATTTTGTGGAGATAATCTGAGCTAGAAAAGTAAGTCCTTGAGTGGTAGTTCTCATACGGTAATTTCTCGACATCTCGGCCTTGGTCAGACTGCCTCCTTTAAAGCCCTTGGAACTGTCCACAACTCATTATGCCAACTGAACAAGCGGTTCACTCAAACATGGCTTTTTTCTGCTGGATTTCATTGGCAAACTCTTGAGCCAAATAAAACATTGTGATGCATTGAGCTGTGTGTTGACACTGCGCCGATTGCAGTCATTCTGGGGATTAAAACAAACTCCTGCCTTCTCTCACCCAGTGTGTAGGGTCCGCTGATCCTTGGCCACTCAAAGGCTGCTTTTGTTACTACAAGTATGTTTATTTACTTACTGTTGTTCTCTGGGTGGACAGCAGGTTTTTTTAAACTTGGAGTTATTTTACGTAGGACCAAGTGACACGTGCTTGTTGGAATTTGATAAGATTGCTGATTAAGACAGGTAGGTCGTGTATTGTGACTGGATGACAGGTAGCATTATTACGACAGGTAACGTGATCACTGACCACAGGTAGCTAGCTGCACCTGAAATCAGGCTTTCTCGTCATTTGTTATTACACCACTTGACACAGCTGGACATGTAGTGAACACTGGACTTAACACGCAGGCGGATGATGAAGGTAAACGTCTTATTGTACGTTTCTTGACTCTCTTCAATGGGCAGCGTCTTCTTTTTTCACTTTATTGTTGTTACATGTGTCTAATAATACATGTATTACATTACAGTGTACTTTATCTGCACGTGTATTTAAAAACTTGAGGTAAATAACTATAATCTAATGACGTGTAAGTGAACTAAGCCAGTATTGTATTGATCCAGTAATTAGAAGGCTTGAAAGAACTTAAAATGTTGGTGACCAGTAGGGCTACTTACAAAGGCTTGTTCCTGGGCCTTGTTAATGTTAGTCTAGAGTCAGTGATGTTTTTATCATCTCATATCTTCTGTTGGAATTTATCCAGGGTTTTTCACCAAGGTCCCTACTTGATAAGATTGTGAAAATCAGCGCAAGTAAATCATACTTGGGATATGTTTTCAGGCCACTGAATGGTGCAGTACGCCATTGTTAAATTGACTTATTTGAACAAACTTAATTAAAAATGTATATTGGGAATTTTTAGCATAGAAATTGGGAATGTTCAGTGCCACTTTTTTTAGGAAGGGGCCAATGTTTGAAACCACAGAATGCCTGGATAAATGCCTGCATTTACTTTAGATGGGTCATTACTGAAAACTGGAAGTTTGGCATTACTACTTGTAGTGCACTGATTACTCTTGAACATTGTTTGAGTTGTAAAAATCCCTGTATGTCACTGATTGTTGCTGGGTATACTATACCTTTGTATAATTCATCAGCATTAGCTAATGAAGGTCACCTCAACTGATCAGGCACCAGTGCCTGAACCTTCAGTGGATATATACATGTAAATAGAGTTTTTGTTGGTAGGTTGGTTGGTCAGGCACCAGGGGCCTAATTCACAAAGCTCTCTTAGGCTTTGCAAGTCTTTTTACATTGCACTGCGATATCACAAAGTTGCAAGAGTTTAGTGCATTAGGTCCCTGCTAATTTTTAACTCTTGACTCAGTTATGCTATATCACTAGTAAATAGTTGTGTTATATTGATAGTAATAGTTGTACCAGATATTATACTCTGGCTGGGGCGAGGCGTAGCCCAGTGGTACAGCACTCACTTGATGCGCAGTCAGTTTGGGATCGATCCCCATCAGTGGGTCCATTGCACTATTTCTTGCTGCAACCAGTGCACCACGACTGGTACATCAAAGGTCATGGTATGTGCTATCCTGTCTATGAGATAGTGCATATAAAAGGTCCCTTGCTGCTAATAGAAAAGAGTAGCCTGTGAAGTGGCGACAGCAAGTTTCCTCTCTCAGTATCTGTGGTCCTTAACCATATGTCTGATGTCGTGTAACCATAAATAAAATGTGTTGAGTGCATTGTTAAATAAAACATTTCTTTCTTCTTTTTTTATACTCTGGCTAGTCATATATATTATTATTATTATTATTATTATTATTATTATGATTATTATTATGATTATTATTATTATTAATTAGTTATGTATTATATTGATAGTAATTAATTATGTATTATAAGCAGTAGTTGGTTATAAGTCATTGATAGTATTTAGTGATGTATTGTATAAGAGGCAGCAAAATAATCAACCCCTGAGATTGGCATGTATGATTTGAGTGGGTATAGTTTTTACTGTTGAAATGTATAGAAGACCTCGGTACAAGACCTGTGTATATAGAACCACCTTGCATGTAGCCGTGAAAGACGGAAACCAGTGCTGCACTGTAGCCTTGACTTGCTAACACTAAATTATTTCATGCTGTTCATATGCTAGCACTTGGTTTTGTTTATATTTTCACATCTTAGCTAAAATAGTTCATGCTGGAAAGCTGTATCAGGTTTCTCAAAGGTTTTTGACAGATATGTGACTTTTTAGAATAAACACAGAAGACATTGGTTTTGCAGGTAATTACCAGTCTGTGAGTTTATAACCTAAAATAACAGCATAGGTTTCAAAATGTATGGGGGTCATTGCCACAATATGTAATGCAGAATGTTAGTATTTTTTAAATACACCCCCCCCCCCCATGTAATGTTAAGGCAATTCCACACTTTAAAATGATATAATGCTCACCAGTGCTGTTTGTAAATGTTTGATTTGGTAATAAAAATACTTGGCAGAAAATCATCTGTTAAAGAACACAATTAATAGCCATGACTTGCTGTATTTTACTTTATAAAGAAGAATGGGACATTTGTTTTGTTTTGAAAACATTATGTAACTCTTGACAAACACCCCTTTCGACATAACATTTTTCTTACATACTGGTAAGAACATTAATAGTTATTATTGATAACACATACTTGTTAATACATATACGTCTGATAACATTATACAGACATTACTGGCTGTACCTATGTGATGACCAGGTAACCAATGCAATAGCACCCAATAAAAAGGTAGGATAGAAATTGATTACTAGATGTGATTACAATTTAACCTGAAATTGACTTGGTGTGACGCACAAGTTAACTTTAAGCTCTAGGGCCACCACACATAGGTTTTAGTTGGAAAGGGCGTTTAAATTTATTTTAAAACTGTTTCCGAAGATATGTGAGAAATAGAATGCTACATTCATGTACATTAGATACTGTTCATCTTACAAATCATTGTAAGATGAACAGTATCTAATGGCCACTCATGTAGTACTCACTTGCCCAGTTCTATTTTCAATTGCCCGAATCTATTTTCACTTGGCCAAATAATATTAAAAAAACACAAAACAATATTGCAACAGATTATAATAGAAAACACAAAAAGAAATATTTTTTATATTTTTAAATTGGTCACCTTACTGTGGGTTTTCAGTCGCCCATCATCATTTTCAGTCAACAGGGGCGATCAGGTGACCGTTAAGTTCGAACCCTGATGACCCTATGCATATTACACTGCATACATCCCCAGTGAGCTGACATTAAGTGGTGGACCCATTCTATTGTTGTTTTGACCATCCCAACCAGTGCCCTATGACTGGTATATCAAAGGCCATGGTATGCACTGTCCTGTGTATAAAAGATGCCTTGCTGCTCGTGTAGTAATTCACTGATCTTTTTACTATCACAGTTTTTGTAAAGATCCATGTTCATTTCTCAAATTGACGGACACCTGGTGAACTACCTTTCTCAAATTCATCATCCTTAACTAACAAAGATCATGTCAACTGATCTTGTAACTCTTGACAAATACCTCCTCCCTCAGTCATAACATACTATAACATAGAAGTAAATTACCTAGTGTTTGACATCCAATAGCTGATGGTTTAAATCACTGTTACATTTTATCTCAACTACAAACTGAAGAATGTTTCAACCAAACTGGGGGAAATGGAGATGACATGATGGTTTGATATACTAGGCAAGGTCATGGAACAAGGAAGGAAGAAATGTTTTATATCTTACATTTTTATTTATGATTATATGGCATCAGACGAATGATTAACGACCATACAGGTAATGATGACACCAATCCATGGACTGCTCTTTTCTGTTAGCAGCAAGGAAAGTTTTATACACACCACACCACAGACAGGATAGTACATACCATGCATTTTTTACACCAGTTGTTGAGCACCATGTAAAAAGAGATATTGCCTAATGGGCTTACTGACTGAGATTGATGTTAAATCCAAAAGGTATTGAATCACTGTATATGGTTGGTTTATACCAGTTGTATACACATCAAGTTGAATCAGACAACAATGCTTTTCTTGAATTGACTGTTGGTGGACCTACATGTAAGTTTGTAAAAAATACTTTTTAACAAGCACACAGTTTTTTCCCAGTATTTCGTATCCAAAATAATTTGTCACCAGTTGGGTTTTTTCAAACTGGATATTATAAATATTATATCTGTTTAATAAATTAATTTCTATACTGTACAGTATACTTTTTAAAACATTATTTTTTAAAATATATATTCTTTTCTTTTCATGTTTTTGGGGTGTTTTTTTTAATGAAATCGCCTAGTGACCGGCAATTTTCCAATTGTCCTATGCTACAGATGTCAGTTAAAGATAATGTGTATGATGTAGAAGTATATAAATCACATGTCTACCTGTAACAGTATAGCCTATAGCAGAATGGCCTGCAGCAGACTGGCTGATTGAATGATTTGTCTATCTGTGATACACACTTGGGAGTACACTACCTTTTACATTACCAGATTTGACAATTTTGTGAATTGATGATCTTAAATTATTTATTTTTTTATCTCAGATGAAATTATGCACTGCAGAAAATCATTTAATTTTTAAATTTAATGAACTTTAATTTCCACTAATGTTATTAGTATTGTTGTTGTGTGTTTTTTTTTTGTGTTTTTTTAATATTTGAAAATGTTATTGATGTATTGTGAATGTCCCCAACTGTGTTCTGCTTCCAACTCTGTTCACTTTGTCTTATCATGCACAGTTTGCACAATCAACATGTCTGTTTTGTTTATTCCTTAAAATTACTGATATTGGTTCCGCATGACTCATAGAAATCGACTTAAACTGGGGAAAGATGAATTAACGTTCGGTGCATATCACATGATCTCACATGTGCTAGATCAACAAGGCCAAAGCATTAAAATTTTACGATTTTTAAGACCCCTGTTGTTAGAATTTGTTTTCAATTATTGTAGTTGATCTGCAAAAGGTATGCTACATTTTTGTGCCTCTGTTGTGAATAGTTTTTATAATCCATTCATAACAATTGTAAATAATTTTGAGTATATAAACTGTGTTAATTAAGAATCAATTCGTAATTTTTAAAAATATTTTTTTATCTATTCACTGATATAAACGTAATGCCTATCAGTAATGACATCAAGTGTTAGCGATGTGTGGTGATAAAAAAACGCGGACTGGACCACAACGCTTGACAAATTGAATTTTTCCTTTTAAAAACATTAAACTAAGTGTTGACAACTGTGCATAGTCAAGACACATATTTCTGTTCATATAGTGGCACATGTGCGCTACGACACGTTTTGCAAATGCATGCGCCTGAACACAGTTAGAAACGTCGCACGTCCTATTTACCGGAGGGCGTTTCACTTTTCTTTACTACAATATATTTCACATCAATTGATTGCAATCTATTTTGTTTCACCTATCGTAGCTAAAAATGTTGAATAGTATTTCCGTAAATATCTTATTCGTGTTTTTGTCAATGGTATTTATCTATTTACTATAGAATGAACTGGCATGCATGATAAAAAATTTGAGACTATTAGCAATTTAACTGAAACATCTTATTTTTGTATAAAGTTGTTTTAGTTGTTTGTTTATGCTTTGTGGATTGTCTGTTTATGATTTGACATATCTGTTAGTCTCTCTCACCTGAAAGCTGCTGTGTTTTGTGTACGACATCTGCTCTATAATGGTCTTGTGTTGAGCTATCATTTGATCTTGGCATTTTGCTCTGGGAAATGCACAAAAGTAAAAAGTGATATCAAGGCTATTAGCCCACAGTCTAAAGTAACATAATTGCTGCATCTGCTTCCACTGATAGGAGTGAAAGTATAACAGTTCATTGGCACAGTAGTGGATGGTAAGCAAAAAGGTGGAAATTGACTTCCTGTAGTGGTGATTGTCTTAAAGGTGAGCCATTCTGTGGAATATATTGCCTCACTTCCAGGTATGTGCTAGCTAGGTGTTTTCCGCAAGGTGGTCACACAGGCTACAAGATTTCGTAATGGCTCTACATTCAAGGTATGTTTAACAGATCACTTAAGATATCATTAGGGTTAATTTTTTCCTTGACTGTTGATGATTGTGACTCTCTGTATATATGAAAGCAACCTGTGGAGTAATTGAGGAGCTTGGTGGGAATGCATGTGATGCATGTAGCAGTTTTTCGCGCTGCATCTTTTCTCTCTGCACAATGCATGAGCAAGGAATCCTGAGTCTAATTTTACACTTGGACACTGTTCAAGTTAGATGAAACCATGTAACGTTTGTTGTAAGTAGTTTTTCTAATGTTTTTCCTTAATGTTTTTGTCATTCTTAGCAATACTCTGTGTGTATGTGTGTATGTATATATATATATATTTGTTGGATGGTTCCACTCTGTTTCTTGTGAACTATTTGGCTGAAATGTTATCCAAATTGATTTTTATTTTTATTTTTCTTGCTGTACAGTAATGGGTAGGATGTAGCCCAGTGGTAAAATTCTCGACTGGTGTGCAGTCAGTCTAGTATCCATCCCCATTAGTGGGCCCATTGGACTTTTTCTCATTTCAGCCAGTGCACCATGACGGGTATATCAAAGGTCCTGTCTGAGGGTGGTGCATATAAAAGAAATGTAGCAGGTTTCATCTCTAAGATTATATATCAAAGTTATCAAATGTTTGACATCCAGTAGCCGGTGATTAATAAATCAATGTGCTCTAGTGGTGTTGTTAAACAAAACAGACTTTTTAGAAACTGTACAGTAATGTTTACAGTAAACCCACATGAATTTAAAATATTCTAGTACCGTATGTACTACTAGTATGTGTAAAGAATTAACTAATATTGTTTGTATAAGCTAGCTGGTTAACTCTCTGTAAGTAGCTACTAAAGACACTGACTGTTATCAGGGCAGTGAGATAGACAAACGGATTATCACAGTAAGTATTGTCTTATCACCAGTGGGAGAGGCTCACTACCTGCTGTTAGGCTCCTCGTATCAGTGGTAATTACTTCACACAGTGATAGTGTCCGTTTGCTGGCAGCCATGTTAATCTGCCTACTGCTACTGACACTGGTGTTGAGTGCTTACCTAATGTTGCATGTGATCTGTTTCAACAAGTCGTCATACTGTTCATTTTATGCCCAGAACATGTTATTGCTTACACATTATCGTAGTTGCAAGTGCCATGTTTTATTAGTTTTAGTCCTCTATGGTCCAACAGGAGGGGACTAGAGGTTTTATCTCCATCCTTCTGTCTGTCTGTGTGTCTGTCTGTCTGTTCATCTGTCTACCCGACTGTCTCAGTTTCAGTTTTCCAAATGTTTTTTTGGTCGGTGCCTTGAGTTATTGAGCTAAACTTCTTTTGTTTATAGCTTTACCATGTATCATTGCACATCTAGTTTGACTTTCATGATGATTGACCCATTTTTGACGAAGTTATAATCCTTAAACTTAGGAGGTATGAAAATGTATTTTCCAAAGTCGTTTTTTTTTTTTGCAATGCCTGAAGATATTGAGATGAAATTTTGTAAATTGCTTTCATGGTGATAAATTTATCCAGTTTTTTGTAGTGTTATGGCTCTTGAACTTTGAAGATACAAAAATATTGCTTGTTAAATAAATCAAATTTATCAGTCCATCGCATAAATTTTAGATAATTAACTAAGCAATATTGTTAGGCTTGTGCAGTGCAGGCTTGTATGTCTTGGCATCATCTAAATGAGATGATCCAGCTGCTCTTGCTGAATGTTGCACTATTCTTCAATAAGAACCATTTTCAGCTCAACTAGAGATTGTCAGTGGACATGGTGACCATAAACACACCTAAGGATGTGTCAGGCAGATTCTATAGGACTCAAATGAGGTGAATATGCAGGCTAGTCCATGTTAGTGATATTCTTAGTCTGCATGGGCTGTGGCAATGACTACTTGTGAGTGCCTGGGGTCAGGCATTATCATCTAGACAGACAATTATCGCTATTTAATGATTTCATTTCTGTATCGCACACCAGTCATGGCACCCCACCTGATGGTGACAAGATCAGTTCTTTGTCCAACCAGAATTCCAGCCCAAACAATAAAGCTGCATCCACCAAAATTATCACATTGAGCAGTGATGCAACTTGCGTGACGTCATCCCCCATCATTAAAGTCCACACACAGTCTATGACTCGTCTATAAAGAGAACTCATCACCAATAGTTAACCCTCCAGTTGACATGTTACCTCACCCACTGCATTCACATGTATTGATGATGCATTGTGAATGGCTCTGCTAGACAACAAAGTATACTCTTTGCAAGTCTTTTAACATTGCACTGTAAGATCACAACGTTGCAAGAGTTTAATGAATTAGGACCCAGGTCACCAGCTTGAAGTCTGTTCCTGACCATTTGAGTTGATATTTGATTATTATGTATTCTTGCTAGATAATTTTGGCAAATGTGTGCTGTTAAAAATCTGTTTTTTTCTTGCTAATGATAACAGATATTGGTTTTCGCAAACGGCTGTTACACTTAGATAACTTGGACAAGGTCATTTTTTGAACAGGTTAGTATGTAGTAATCTTGCAAAGGCCCTGAAAATTACACTATGCTGAACATGTACTAGTTAGCAACTACAGCCTGTGACATTACTCCTTGAAGTATTTTGCTGGCTTGTGCCACCTCAGTGGGCAATAACTGATATATAACCATAGCTGAAGACTTCTGAACCACATTGGCTTCCACTTTATAAAGCATATTCAACTGTTTTGTGTGAAAAACATGCATGGCATCTATGAACATTGTGCTTTGCATGTGCATTTATATGGATCTCATCGGCCTCGGTGGTGTCATGGTTAGCCATCGGTCTACAGGCTGGTAGGTACTGGGTTCAGATCCCAGTCAAGGCATGGGATTTTTAATCCAGATACTGACTCTAAACTCTGAGTGAATGCTCCGCAAGGCTCATTGGGTAGTTGTAAACCACTTGTACTGACCAGTGATCCATAACTGGTTCAACAAAGGCCATGGTTTGTGTTATCCTGCCTGTGGGAAGCGTAAATAAAATATCCTTTGCTGCTTGTCATAAAAGAGTAGCTTATGTGGTGACAGCAGGTTTCCTCTAAAATATGTGTCAGAATGACCATATGTTTGGCTTCCAATAGCCGATGATAAGATAAAAAATCAATGTGCTCTAGTGGCATCATTAAATCAAAACACACTTTACTTTTTTTCTATGGTTCTATGATGGTTTAATACCACATCAAATCATTTTGTTGCTTAAGTTTTTGTGAAGAGTATATTTTGTGGGTATATTGTTCAAGGTATAATCTTTATACTTCAAATGTTTTTTTAATAATAGTAATAATAATTTTAGTCATCTGTTCTGGAAGGACAGCTCAAAAGACCATAATAACAAGAAGACTACATAATATAAACCTAAAACAAATCGGATCATATCAGTTGATTTCTATTAGTTCCTGGAAACACATTGCTGTAGCATGTTTTCACATCATAATTTTGTGATATATCTCTGACTACTCAATTTCTGGTATATTTAAAATGTGTCATTCAGTTTTATTTTCTTTGATGTTATTTAGATGACAAAACTGTTATTGTCTGTTTTGATTTAGAGTTGGCAGTCACCATTTAGTCATGATGGGATGACTTGTAAATTTTACTATATCACAGTAGCCGGAAATATTTCATGAATAAAAATAAGGAAGGAATGAAATATTTTATTTAATGATGCACTCAGCACATTTTATTTATGGTTATATGACATCTGACATGTGGTTAAGGACCACACAGATATTGAGAGAGGAAACCCGTTGTCGTCACTTTATGGGCTATACTTTTCAATTACTAGCAAGGGATATTTTATATGCACCATCCCACAGACAGAATAGTACATACCATGGCCTTTGTTACACCAGTTGTGGAACATTGGCTGGAATGATAAATAGCCCAATTGGCCCACTGATGAGTATCGATCCTAGATCAGTCGCTCATCAGGTGAATGCTGTACTACTGAGCTAC
>JAECMU010064259.1:0-12380 GCA_016106625.1 Dracogyra subfuscus
TATTTATGTCCCTGGTATACATGCTGATTGAAATGCTGCATGAAGATGTTTTAGTCCCATGCTATTATGTTACTCAGAGTACTATCTCTATGGTATTTGATTTTGTGGTATCCACCCAGAAAAGATACAGCACAAACATGGCCTAATTGCATTGTGTGCCAGAAGTTAGCAGACGTCAATAAGTAATAAGACCGACAGAGGACTGGTCTAGCGACTGGTCTAGCTTGTTTTCTGGGTTAACAAACAGACTCTTGTGTTCTCCGAGATGTTTAATTTCCACTCCTTCCACCAACCTTTTAGCCTAAATTGTCCTGAGACTTGGCTAAATGAGCCTTTGGAAATATTTGCTCAGACAGACTTATATTAATTGTCTCTCTGTTGAGATGGGTATTGCGAGAAACCATTATAATTATCAGATAGCTTTGTGCAATCAATCTAATATATTTTGTGGGGTTTTGTGTGCTTATAATAAGCTACTTTTGGTCTCTCTCTATATATATATATCTATTTATCAAAGAAGCAAATCACAAATTATTGCTTTTATATTTATAATTAATTGCAATTGTAAGGAGCAACTTATTTATTGACAGCCGTGTCACTAATGTCAGGTATAGTTGTATTTACTCAGGTTAAAATTTTGAACACCAAAAGCTTGAAAGCTGTAGTTCTTGAGGATTCTGGGGGAAATGACCAGGGAGGAAGTAAACCAAGAGAAAAAATCTACTGAGATGAAATGATTAAAGCATAGTTGACAGCAGGGGTGTGCACAGGAAATTTTGCAGGGGGGTTGAGGTGCGAAAACCGTGATTGGGGGTCTGGTGGGCCCTCCCCCAGAAAATTTTGAAAAATTGACCTCTTGTAGGGCTATTCTGTATACAGGAATGTAAAAAAAACTTGGGATATGATTTTTTTTTTAACCTTGAACGGGGGGTGGGGGGTGATCCCCAAAACTGTCCCCCTGCACACGCGCCTGGACAGGGTGTGTGAGTTTAATGTCCTGTTACCATTTCCAAGGTATTATTGCATTTTGAATTACTACTAATCAAGATAATTAGAAAAATATTGAATTTGTCAATGCTATTAACAGCAAGAAATATAAGTAATATGTAATTTAACCAGTAAAACAGCTGTTAACAATACTTCACACTAAGACCAAGTACTTAATACACTATATTGTTTTATAAATAAAGTTAAATTACATTGTTTGGGACCCCCCACCCCTCAAATGTTCTTTTATTTTTTTTAAACATAAACTATGTAAATCAGTTTAGTGTTTATTCGTATTAAAGATATCTACAGAAATACCTTAAAATAGTTAAACCTCAAACTGTCTGAGCTTTTAAGTGACAAAAATATCATTTATTGAGTCCCACAGTGATCTGGATAAGCCACGGTCTACTTGACAAGACTAGAATTAAAGAAAAGCTGTTGCAATTACTGCAGTGATGGCAGACGGCCAGTCCTCGTTACTGCTTGTTAGATGGCTGGCTGCAACAAGAAATGATATAGCATATTATTTTGGTCAGGGTGTAGATGGCATCCCATTTGCTGACGAATCATTAGGGACAGTGTTTAAGTCGTCGTGTCCATCTTTGTGTGATATCTGTGCAGTGTGAAGCACTCTATATATAAATCTCTGTGTCTGTAATGGATGTAGCCTTTCCGTGGTGAATCACGTTCTGTGAGTATATATAGTCTATAGTAAAGTTTGTTTTATTTAACAACACCACTAGAGCACATTGATTTTTTTTATCTTATCATCAGCTATTTGATCTCAAACATAAGGTCATTATGACACTGTTTTTTTAGAGGAAATGTGCAGTCACCACAGGCTACTTTTTTACGATAGGCAGCAAGGGATCTTTTATTTGCGCTTCCCACAGGCAGGATAGCACAAATCATGGCCTTTGTTGAACCAGTTATGGATCGCTGGTCGGTGCAAGTGGTTTACACCTACCCATTGAGCCTTCGTGGAGCACTCGCTCAGAGTTTGGAGTCGGTATCTGGATTAAAAATCACATGCCTCAACTGGGATCCGAACCCAGTACCTACCAGCCTGTAGTCCTATGGCGTAACCACTGTGCCACCGAGGCCAGTTATATAGTCTATAGAGTTATCACGATAAATTGAGGGCTAATCAACTACCAGAACTGCATGGTTACATCCAAATATATTTCAATATTTTAGCAAGTTTTAATTGTTAAATTTTGTAAAAAAAATCCAAAAAGAAAGCAATTTTATTCAAATTATATAGCTTTTTATCACATCTGTTACATGTATATCCCTCCTCCCCTCAAAAGAAAAAAAGAAGAGGAAATTTAGTATGTACTTAAATAAAAAGACAGAAAATGTGAATTACTGACTTAATTATCTCATTTTCCACCACAACTGGCATATCAAAGGCCATGGTATGTACTGCCCTGTCTGTGGGATAATTCATATAAAAGATCCCTTGCTGCTAATTGAAAAGAGTAGCCCATGAAGTGAAGATAGTGGGTTTCCTCTCTCATTATCTGTGTGGTACTTAACCATATGTTTGACGCCATATAACCGTAAATTAAATGTGTTGAGTGCATTGTTAAATAAAGCATTTTTTCTTTCTTTCTTGTGAAATAAAACATTTCCTTCCTTCCTTTTATAACACAAATGCATGCATTTACTAGGGTAATCTTACAATGTACAATAATGGCAGGAAATAAGGTAGGGCACCATGCATATTGCAAGCCCATTTTGAAGTCCCTGAAGAACTTAGACAAACAACACATACATGCATGCACCTTGTATAAAATAACACCGTCACAAACTCCACTATTACATCAGCGTTAAACACAAAAACAACTGAAAGCACTCTAGAACTTCATATATTTGTATAAAAATGATGACTCTACCTGGACAGACAAAAAAAGGTAGCTGAGGGACAAACATAGGTGCGATAATCGTTAACAACAGATCAAAGGGGTGCTTATCTCAGGTGGGTCCTGCAGGTAGATGGGGTTAAAAATCTGCCCCAACTGGACCTAAAAGAATAACACGGAAGACAATGGGTTGTTTGAGTTGCAAGATAAATCATCAGTGATGGAGATGGGATAGGGGACAATAAACAACTGGTGTTTGCAGATTTAGGGCTAATGTTGGGCAAAGATATTTAGTATCGGTCATCCACGGGCTGAAGGTGACAACGATCTAGCTCTGCTGTACAGATCTTCGGAAACACCTATATGAACAACAGGGACAAAATAGATGGAAAAAGACTTGTTCTAAGACACACACACCTATCTGGACAACAGGGACAAAATAGATGGAAAAATACTTGTTTTGAGATTAACACTTCTCTGGACAGTTGTGACAAATGAGGTGAAAAAAGACAACTTGTTTTTAGACCTATATTTGGACAACTGTGCCAAATAGATGAAAAAATACTTGTTCTAAGATGTTTTTAGACCTATATTTGGACAACTGTGCCAAATAGATGAAAAATTACTTGTTCTAAGATGCACACACCTATATGGACAACTGTGGTAAAATAGGTGGGAAACATACTTGTTTCCAGATGAACATTTCTCAGGACAATTGTGATAAAATAGATGAGAAAAACTGTGGTTTGAGACACACATCTACATTTATCTGGACATCCATAGATGGAAAAAAATTACTAATTTTGAGACACACACATATCTTGACAACTGTGAAAAAATAGGTGGAAAAAAAAACCACACCTCATTTTGAGATTCATACCTGTCTGGACAACCATCACAAAATAGGTGGACATGTTTAACAGGATTAACGTTAATGTGTTTCTTCTTTTTGAGGAATATTTTGGCCACCAAAATAACTGAATACATGTATATGTATACACATGTGTAGTTATTTTGGCTGTATTCAATATGGATATCTCTAAGGGTGATCCCACTGTCTTAATTTACCAGAGAGGACCAGAGGTGAGAAAAATCATTTCACCATTCTACAACAGTACAGTGGACAAAACTACAAGATCTCATTTTTCAATAGGTATTTATGGATTGAAATTTTCTCATTAAGGGTTTTATCTTTAAATTGTGACAGTTTGATCAGTTTTGACTTTATCATGTGTGCTTCTGTATGGATAGTTTTCACTTTGTCTCATGTGCTTTTGTATGGGTATTTCTGCAGAAAAAGGGGAAGCATTGGTGAAGGGGGAGGGGTCTTCTGATATTCAGTAAAGAGAGAGAGAGAGATGAATACAACAGGATTAAACTTTTGTACTTTATAAAAACTACTTGTTTGCATTTATCATAGTCTGACACCCAATAGCCAATGTATTTTTGGTGCTGGGATAAACATTCATTCATTCTAAATATTACAGCCTATCTCTTATTTCTGATGGTGGAGCATTATATTCCCCCTGTTGAATATCATATGTGACCCCATAGGGGCACCTCAACCCTTTGACTTTTCCATACACAATGTGTTGATGATATAACTGCAATGCCCTAGTCTGTACAATATTGTCAATATATATATATATATATATATATATATATATATATATATATATATACTGAATAGATAAATACCCTGCATGCATCACTATAATGTTTACTAAAAATACTGTCCAACTTCTACAGTTATAAACACCATAGACATATTACAAAACACTAATTTGTTTTCATGTTGTCATACCTGTTTTATATATGCCAAGAGATTATTTAGCTAATTGGAATACAGTGTTTTTATATATTTATATCCAAAATATAAACAGTCTGTAAGTTATATGGCTGGGAAAAAAATTTGCAGCTTGCATGGTTGCACCTTTTCATGTAAGCTTAAAATACATTGGCACGTTAACATGCAAGTGGCTTGGACTTCAAAGCCAAGGTGTGCACAGGTGAGAAAGTCAGGTACGCCACACATGTAATTTGAAAGGCAAACCTGCAATCAATGACACCAATCTGTTGAAGTGTGCAGAAGGGTAGTAGGTATGGTTCGACATCGGCGAGAGATGTCTACTTCCGATAAACGATGGCAGATTAGTCAGAGTTCGGTTTCTGTTTTCCCGTGACAGCATACACAGGTAGAAGGTAATCGCTGGGTATGTGTTTACATAACAAAGGTGCGATAGGTGAAAACGGCTCATATGATTATTATTGATTACAGAGGCGGCCGTAAATGCTTTTGCTTTCGTCACGTAGTTTTAAGTGTCAATACATTGACTATGAATTATAGCTTTTAGGAAAATCTGTTAATATTGGTAGTGCTGAATATTTGCTTTGCTGAGGTGAGGTGATTTTTCAAATATGTTATTTTGTAAAGTAAATTTGCAAAATGAAGTTTTAAATGAATTTGTAAAGTGGTAACTATAAAGTGATGTTTATTATATATATATTGAATGGCTCTGAAAACACACCAGATGTATAACCTAAGCTGTTTTTTAAATTAACAAACTAATCATTAGTAATGTGTGTGGGTGGGGGTTTTTTTATTTTTATTTTTTTATGTTGGTGTGGGTTTTTTTGTTTAGTTTGTTTTTCTTTCTTTTTTTTCTTTTGGGAGGGGGGGAGTGGGAGTTAAACATGAAAAACTGTTTGTTTAAAAAAAAAAATGATTTCAGTACTCTTAGTTAAGCTAAGACACTGCATGACTATATAATTTGTTTTAAAGTTGCAAGTTTTAGATATTAAAAATGAATTATTAAAATGAAATTTTTATTTGTGTATTTTCAGTAATGTTCAGTATATATATTACTGATACTAATATACATTTTGATTAATAATATTTTTTTAATTCCCATTTCCCAATATATAGTGTGTAATTCAGTATAACAAAAATAGTATATAGATATTATTTCCATCCATTTTGATATGAATGTTAGGACAGCTGTTGTAGAGTACATGGTATAGCCAACTTAATGTGCATTTTAGTTATGTTCTTAACTTGAAATACTGAAAACACCCCTATTAAAATGTTAATATCTCATGGTCATTAATATTAGCATTATTGACATACATGGACTCTCAAGTGCATATAATGGCAATATATCTTGTGACACAAAGTGCAGAATAATCTATTAATTGATAAATCACAAATTTAAATATTGAAAAGCTATTTTGCTAGGGTGTTATGTCGGTTGTAAAGAGGTGTTGTTTCTAAATCGGTCTCGACATCAAAGTGTCACAACCTGTAACATGGTTTTGTGTAAAGTTGAGTGGAAGCAGGTTTTCGTGTCAAGCTGCGTAGACGCTGCAGGTAATAAACATCAAAGGGAACAGGTATGCTGCTGAATCTTCGTTAAAGGTAACAGGTTAGCTGTTGCGTCCATGTTCACGGAGGGGAGTGGAGGGGATGCAGCCTAGTGCTAAAGTGCTGGCCTGATGTGCAGACAAATGTAGGACTGAAGTTTGTTTTGTTTAACGACACCACTAGAGCAGATTGATTCATTAATCATCAGCTATTGGATTGTCAAACATATGGTCATTTTTGACATAGGAAACCAGCTACATTTTTTCATTAGTAGCAAGGAATCTTTTATATGCACCCTCCCACAAACAGGATAGTACATACCACAGCCTTTGATATACTGGAATGAGAAATAGCACAATGAGCCCACTGACAGCGATCAATCCGAAACCGACAGCACATCCTCAAGTGAGCGCTTTACCACAGGCCTATGTCTTGCTCCCATCTAGGATTGATCCCCATTAGTGGGTCCATTGGGCTATTTCTTATTCTAGACATGTATCATAGGCTGTGGTATGTACTGTTCTGTCTGTGGGATGGTGTATATAAAAGACTCCTTACTGTTAATAAAAAAAATATAGCCTATGGAGTGGCAACAGTGGGTGTACTCTCTCATTATTTGTGTGGCCCTAATTATAACTATATATGTTCCAACGCCATATATATAACCAGGATTAAAAATGTGTTGAATAAGTCATTAAATAATTTGTTTGTTTGTTTCTTTCTTACATTACCACCATTAAAATGTTAAAAGCTTCAACATATTCTGTTGTGGAATAAGTCTGTTAAAATATAAAATTAGCAATATCACTAATCTAATTAAGGAATAAGTCTGTTAAAATATAAAATTAGCAATATCACTCATCTAATTAAGGAATAAGTCTGTTAAAATATAAAATTAGCAATATCACTCATCTAATTAAGGAATAAGTCTGTTAAAATATAAAATTAGCAATATCACTCATTTATTTAAGGAATAAGTCTGTTAAAATATAAAATTAGCAATATCACTCATCTGATTAAGGAATAAGTCTGTTAAAATATAAAATTAGCAATATCACTCATCTAATTAAGGAATAAGTCTGTTAAAATATAAAATTAGCAATATCACTCATCTAATTAAGGAATAAGTCTGTTAAAATATAAAATTAGCAATATCACTCATCTAATTAAGGAATGATTTTAGCACTCCTGTCACTGTCATTGTAAGCAGTTTATATGATAAAAACATACAATGGTGTTCATAAATTTTACAGAAGCTTGTGTAACAAAGACATAAGATATTTTTTTAAGAAACAAATTAGTACATGTATATTCATGTTACAAAGGTTAATTATTGAGAACGTCCAATACTCCCATAAACAAGTCTAAACAATTAAACTCTCTAATCCAGAGAAACAAGCTTATAAACACATTTGTTACAGCAAACATGCACGTTGTGGTAATGTATATGAAATGATCTGTAATCTGTGGTGTACAACAAAAATACTAGTTTCCATACAGGTACCCAGGACTTTACAATTTGAGATCCATTTTGGTCGATTTGTTGCTATCATTTTAAGATAAGATAAGATAAGACAAGATAAAATAAAATTTAATGCATTTAAACATTCCACATGGGAACAGAATGCACAGAATAACAACAAAACGTTACAGCATCAACAAACAATTAATGACTATAATGTTACATACATATATACATATACATTTATGTCACTACTACAATATATTCATTATATTGGAAAACCAACTTGCAAATAACAAGTTTGATGTTTGGTAAACTGACTTCCGCAGAATCAATATTATATCATAACTTAATTGCTTCACCTTATGCTGAATGATGTAACTACCTTCAGGTTATGCCATACGACCTAACAGTTTGGTCACAGTTTGGTCAGTGTGTTGATTCAGCTGGCTAGAGATGGTGGGTACTCATGATTACTGACCTGTGTAGTGCACTTAGACAGACAGACTGGAGAAAAATTGCTCAGTGACCTATATTTGTAGTGATCAGTCTGGTGAGATGTTGGCCAGTGATGGCCAGGCAGTACTTGTGGTGGGTGTATGTTGTATCTGGTACGATGATGGTGCATTGTTATTTTGTTTTAACCGATAAAGACATTAAAAAAATTATTAAAAGAAGACAGCATGTTTTGCTATCTTGCAATGTTTCCATTTTTATCTTAATTTTAAAAGCATTGACAAAAATAAGGATTTTTTTTTTTAAACTAACACCATCAAAAATATCCACCCCCCCAAAAAAAAAATAATAAGAAAATCCCCCTAAAAAAACTAACAAATAAAAAACCTATCAATGACACAGAAATTCAAGACATTCAGACATTGTGATATTTTAAAAATCATATTTAATTTTTATTTGTCATTTCTGTTTTTATATTGTTCAGAAATTGTACAACTTTATCTCTTATAACCAAACTGTAAAACAGAACTGACCAAAGTAGATCATTTTAATATGTTGAGTCTGCTGACTTCGTTATTAGTTTATTGTTCTGCAATGGAGCAACCTCGAGTTCTGCAATGGAGTACCACAAGTCTATTTGAAGACTACAGATTTAGAATTAGGGACTACAACAGAAGTACTAAGTAAAAGCACACAAACCATAAACAGGAAACTAATCAACCTAAACGCAGTTGACACAGATGTAGAAAGGAATATGTTCTATGGAATCGGGCACTGAATGGCACTCAAGCATTTGGATGGAAATGTTTTATCTCTAAACGTGGAACATTTTTATCTCTAAATGTGTGGTTTACTTAGCGAAATGGGTCTGTCTGTTGGCCCAGCAGCTGAATAAAAAGTCTGGTGTTTTCTGTTTTCGCCTTGGAGGGGGGTCTTCTCTAACTAGGCAGACCAAATTAACTGTGCCTTGTATCTTGTCATATAAAAATGTTATCTGTCTGGGACTCAGCTGGTGGGTGCCAGGTGTTTCATAATCAAATATAATTGAAGAACTGTTTCCCACACATCTAGAAAAAACAAACAGCATATAAAAGAGATAAATAATGATGGTAAAAAGGGTACAGTAATATAACTAATTTTATGTGTTACATATATAGTACTGGAAAGTCTGATAACCCTGTGCTGACCTCATGTGCAGTCAGTCTAGGATCGATCCTCATTGGTGGGCTCATTGAGATACATTTTCTTCCATCCATATTGGTCCACAACTGGTGTAAAAAGGCCAAAGTATGTACTGTCTTGTCTTGAATGGTGCATATTAAAAAAGACCTTTGCTGTTAATTGAAAATAACCAGCTTTGGTGTTGTCTTGTTTCTGCTACAATTAACATCAGCATACAAGTACATCCACTGAAATAACTAAGCACCGGCTTCGGTGGTGTCGTGGTTAAGCCATTGGACTACAGGCTGGTAGGTACAGGGTTTGCAGCTCGGTACTGTGGCTTCACCCAAAGTGAGTTTTAATGACTCAATGAGTAGGGGTAAGACCACTACACCCTGTTTTCTCTTACTAACTCCTAACCCACTGTCCTGGACAGACAGCCCTGATAGAGGTGTGTACCCAGGACAGCATGCTTGAACCTTAATTGGCTATAAGCACAAAAATAAGTTGAAATGAATTAAAAAGAGTAGGCTATAAAGTGGCGGAATGGGATTCCTCTCCAAAGTGGTGGATCGTCCAACCTATCATATACATATACAGCACACAATTTCTATTATATGGCAAAATACCTGTAATTGTTTTATTGAATACTGGTTGGAACATAATACACTTTTGGCCATAGCAATATTACATTCCATTCCTGTCCTCTTCCCCAGCCTTTGTTTCATTCAAAATATTTACTGTGTACTTCCTTCTGATTTAAGTATAATTATTCGCCATTTTGTTTTTGTCTGCTGATATACCTAAACTTTGATCCTATGGCAATACCGAAATGGGACGAGTTCCGTTTCTCATTAACATGGAATTATGATGCAGTAAAAAGTTTACTGGAATATTTGCTTTGAACTGCAGTGGTTCTGGTTTCTATAGTGAAGTTGCCCAGTGATCTACCACCATGCATCATGTATTGATTGAATACAAGTATGTGTCAGGTCGCTGCGATTTTTTACCTGTTAGCAAGACACACGTTATTTACCTGTCGGATATTTCACACGATGTCGCTGGTTTGTGTTTCTGATTATATCCTAATAATTCCTGTCTTTATCGGTTTATAATCATCTTCGATGTCGGCGCGACTCTGGTTGCCTATTATAGATGATTGCTGTACGCATATGTGTGAAAATAATGAGTTAACTTCTCCTGGGTGTGTTTATCGACTGCATTGTATATCAACAAAATGATCTTGTACTGTGTAGACAGCAAATGTCTGGAGACAATTTACTCAAAGAGAACAATGATTTGCACCTAAGGCATTTTAAATATACATAATGTATATACAGTGAAACCTGGCTAAATAGGACCCTGAATAAACCGGAAACCTGTCAAAATCAGCCAAATCTCATGGTACCAAACTTTTTAAATTCTAAACAGTGACTCTCTAAACATTGGATCCCAGCTGTCTAAATCATATAAATATTTGGTCTACAGAGTGATTCAGTTCAGACAGGTTTTACTGTGTGTGAATATATATATATATATATATATATATATATATATGGAGTAAGTTTTTATTATGCAGGTTTATTCAGTGCATTTTTTAATGTGGGATTTTCTTTAAATATTCAATGTGGTTTGTTGCATCTCATGTTTATCTTTAAACTAAAACATTTCTTTCTGTGTATGAGTTAGGTCGTTGGGTTGACTACATACTTTTGTTATAATGGTAATTAGAACTGTTAAAGAGTCTGTTCGTGTTTGAATTGTGGCTAAAGTCATTGTTGATTCCTGTTGTTACTCAGTGCTGTTCTACAACTGATCAAATATGGGGAACATGTGAGCAACACCATGTCATGTCATAGGGTTTTACTTGCACATTCAGAACAAGCTGTTGTAGCACATGTCTGTCCTAGGTGCAGGGGCCGGCCTCTCTGTCCAGGCCAGAAAAGATGGGGGTGGGAGAGGAGGGACCGCCTGCATTGGCAGGTGCAAGTGATCACCAGCAGCCCGACAAAAGTCGGTAGCAGGAGGGGAGGGGGGGGGGGTGGTGCTATGGAATTTTTAATGGAGCAATTAATATGCCAAAGAGAAAAAGGTGCACAATTTTGAGTTATGAATTTTGGCACAATTTTGAACGGTCGGTCAAAAGGAAAGTTTCCGGAGCTAGTATAGGTTTTGATTTAGTAGGTCGAGAGTAGCTCGTGCAACACCATGCTTATTAATTATCTTTTATCTGATAGTTCTTCAGTAACTGAGTACAGGTAACGTATCCAGCAAAACCTAGCAGCAAATGGATCGGGGCTGTGTTTAAATAAAAATGTTATTTTGTCAGTGATGGTTTCATAAAACAATTGCCACCAATGTGATGAAATCTGGCAGAGCCCTTAGGTGTATTTTGTTAGTATAGTGACTAGAACTGTTAAAGGGACATTCCTGAGTTTGCTGCAGCTTTTAATATGTTGTTGACTAACTGAGCCTTTACATATCAAATATATTTTTCTGCATAAAATGTTAATGGCTGTATATTAAACTTGTTTCTGATCGTCCTAATATTTTTACTAGGATAAATTTCATTTTATTTCCTAAAAAGGATTTTTTCGTACATACGAAATTATTTGAAGACAAAATCCAGTATGGGCTTCTTATAAATATTAAGACAACCAGAAACACATTGAATAAACAGAAACTAATATTCTAAACAAGAAAATATATATTTCATATGTAAGTTTAATCCTAGAAATATTTTGTTCAAATTACAAATTCTTTCTCAGTGTTTATTTGTACCCACTGTGACCGTCTCTTTGTTTGTTTTGCAGGTCCAACCCCGGTGAGTTCAAAGAACAGTGCCAACTCTGCCTTGCTGCGAGCCACCTCACCCAGCAGCACCCCCCACTCTGGGATCCCCACTCCCGGAGGGAGAAGTCTTTCGGGACCGAGGATCCCCACAGCGGCTGAGAAACAGTCAAACAGAACCAGTGCCAGCTCCACCAGTTCCACGTCATCTTCCAAGAGTACGGGCAATCCAGCAAAACCCACCAGCAACAAGAACTCTATGTTGGACAAATTCAAGTTTTTCAATTCAAAGGAA
>JAECMU010064268.1:7489-23740 GCA_016106625.1 Dracogyra subfuscus
ACCCTTATGCAGCTTTGATAACGCAACTTAAGGCGCTCATTACTCGCGTCTCGATAACGCAAACACATATGAAAGCTTGCGCATACACGCACAACTTCATACAGCTAAAAATGCTTACATGCAAAACAATCTTTATACAAATAAAAAGGGCATTTGAACATTATGAGGGCACTTTAAGCATCTAGGTCTGTTTAGTCCGAGAAGTGAACAAAAAAAAAACCCAAAACAATTGATACAAGTTAGTGGGGAAAATGTTATAAAATTCAACAATAAATACTACCGGTATGCTGACGTTTTGTTTTTTGTGTTTTGACACTGGACGTAGCCCAGTGTAAAGCGTTCACTTGATGCGCGGTCGGTTTAGGATCGATACCCGTCGGTGGACCCATTGCTGTAACAAAGGCCGTGGTACATGTATGTACTATTCTGTCTATGGGATGGTGCATATAAAAGATCCCTTGCTGCTAATCGAAAAGAGTAGCTCAGAAGTGGCGACAGCGGGTTTCCTATCTAAGTATCTATGTGGTCCTTAACCATATGTCTTACGTCATATAACTGTAGATAAAATGTGTTGAGTGTGTCGTTAAATAAAACAATTCCTTCCTTTTTTTTGACACCCAATAGCCTCTGTGTATTTGTATGCTATTAAATATAGCATTAAAATAAACACATGATCATCCTTGCTATATAACTCATAAAGACTTTAAAATATTCATTTTAATAATATTTATATAGTATTTCTTTTCCTAGTAAATACCCCCCAAAAACCAAACCAAGAATATTGTGTGCATGATTAAAAAGTAAAAAACCGTCCAACTTACTTTGCTTCCGTCTGCGATCATCTCGGACGAGGTGAGGGTCTCAACAGCCTCCTTTATCCTACACTCTGCTCTCAAGACGGGGGACGATCGCGCAGGCTGATAAAAAACAAACAATTAGTACTCGTCTTGTTTAAACAAATTCCATAATTATGTCTACCGTTCATGTTTACACAGTTGCGGGTTGCTACTCTTTGATAACTATTTCATGTAACTATTTCTTATTCGAAACATTAATACATACCTTTGGCTCCGGGCTGTAGTTTAGCGGTCGTTTCAGCGCGCTGCCTCGTTTTGGTTTTGCGATGCAAGGAAAGGGGATCTTGCTCTGCGACTGGAAGAGTTTCTTCCGGATTTCCAACGACCCGCTCCGTCTTAGGGGAGTTCGAATACAGAAATTCTCACTCTGAAACGAAATACGATGCTTCCAGTAATTTTAAAGGTTTGATAGTGGACATGTAAAGAGACTACTTAATATTTTCGTAATAAAAAATATCGATTTTTAATTTCAGTTTTGTCAATATTTATATTAGTTAACCCATTTTGCGAGAGAGAGAGAGAGAGAGAGAGAGAGAGAGAGAGAGAGAGAGAGAGAGAGAGAGAGAGAGAGAGAGAGAGAATACATTTCAATTAAAAAATATATAATGCGGTTCATTTTAAAGGCTTTCAGGATTTTTTTAGTCAAAGATGCTACATGCATGCGTATAAGAAAATTAACTACTTACCATTCTATATTTTCTTTAAAATTATTTTGCCTTTTGTTCACAAAGTGGAATATAATAATAATAATAATAATAATAATAATAATAATAATAATAATGTCATGTTAACATAACATTTTATTCTAAAATGCAGACTACCTGTTGACTGCTTGACCCCCACCCCACCCCGCACTCAAATGATGGGTTAATGAAGACTAAACGTTGTTGTTCTCCAGAAACAATGGTTAAATATTAACGAATGTAATGAACTTAGAAGAATGTATTATGAAGTATTTGAACTGTGACGACGCCAGTGATATAATGAAAAATCACTTCAAGTGACGGTCATTAAAGGTAAACGTGTGTATGACGTCATGATTGAATGGTCTCACCAGTCGTTTCTGTAGAGTCGCGTGCCAGTCGCCTTCCACACAGTCAAGGGGGGAAAGGTCCACATCCATCTCTTCCTGCAACTGCGCATGTCGCACACGTTTTAAATTAGCTCATTTTAACAGAGGGCGGAACAAAGCGTCATTGAGGGAATACCATAACCCCCACGGATTTAATACAAACCCATACTCTATACAATTTCAGAAACACGGCATTTTTAATAATTTATTAAACCTTTCTGAATGACATTTTGAAATATTTATTAATTAGGAAAACATGAAAACTAAAAAAACAATTGCATGTAGACGCAATCGGCATTTAAATATATAAAAAAAATAAAGTTACAATAAAATCTTTTTTGTAGTTTTAAAAAGTTGAATTATTGATATATTACACCAATTAGATATATACCAAATTACACATGCCCCGAATTAGCTCTTAGTTCCGCCGCCTTGTACAAACATTCATCACAACATAGCAAGTATACATTTGGTTCCACAAAATTACACAGAAAATCATGAAATATATGTCATGTTAAACTTCTGAAATTGCTGTGTTTGCTAGATAATAAAAATAAATGTTTATTTCAATTATTTTAAATGATTCCACTTTAAATAAAGTTTACTGTAATAAAAAAAATACATAAAACATAAAATTACACGCGTATTTAAAGGGACAGTCCCAAGTTTGCAGTTATTGTAAGTTGTTTACGTCAACCAAAGCCATATTCAATACACTTTCTTGTACTAATGTTTGCAACAGCCATTGTTCATTTTATTTTGTAATACATCGTTTCGTAAGTACGAAATTATTGAAAGTTAAAACCCGGTTTGGGCTACAACAAACATTAAAACAACAACAAACACCTTGTTTATAGAGACACTGATATTCTAAACAATATATAAAATATATTTAATGTGTGATTTTAGTTATTAAGGATTAAGGATAATGTCAGCAAACTCAGGATGATCCCTTTAAAATTCCTTATTTTCATTAATTGAAAATACAAATTATTTACAGTTATGATACCAATTTACAGTTAACGCTGTGGAAGACTTAGACAATGCTGTGGACATTGAGAATATCACACAGGTTACTTTGTTATCGGCGGTGGACGGGAACAGGTCGTCATCCGTGGAGATGTAACCGGAAGTGGAGGAGCCAGGACTGTTGAGCAGGAAGATCTGCCCGGCGTCCATATCACAGTCGTCAAAGTCCGGCAACATGCTGATCGCAGGACCTGCAACAAACAACAGTGGTGGTTGTAACACAAATAATCTACCAATTGAGCCACTAGGGAACTTCCCACTAGCTACTGTCTGCAGGAGCACTTAATACAAATACTACTACTTTGTCAGCTACTAATATTTCACGGAGCTGGTTTTGTAAAGATGATAATATCATAGAACATACCTGTAATACAAATAAGAAAGGTCGAGTATTTGAAGAAGAAAAAGGTGAGATCTATAAGGTAGTAAGCAAGGTAAACAAAGGTCCTTCCATTGCAACAAAATAAAAAGTAAGGTTGTTTGGGTGACTTTTCGTAATGTTTTACTAGAGATAGTGTAACAAATTGGGTTTTTAAATTCTTTATTCGCTCAGACCATATACATGGTAACAATGCGTGTGGTAACTAGGGTATGGACGATACTTAATCTGGACTGGCCAACAGTATCATCAATCTGAAATGAATTGGGTACAAATTCCAGTTCTGCATAAGTCGTGTGCGTTTGCGTCATATGCAGTGCGTAATCAGGTCAGGTCAGGTCATAGGGCTTTACGTGCACACTCGGAGCAAGCTGTTGTAGCGCATACCTATCTGTCCTGGGTACAAGAGTCGGTCTAAAACAGAGAAACCTTCGTAATCGATAACAATTACTTTTTATACAAATCGGTTGAGCATATTTTGTCTGTCCTGGGGCGGATCTAGGGGGAGGGTCCAAGGGGTCCGGACCCCCCTCAAATTTGAGAAGTGCCCCTTTTATTTAGGATTTTTAGGGTTTTTTTACAAATTGATTTAGGTTTTTTAAAATTATTATTATTATGCCAGTGTCCCTGTTGTAGCACTATTATATTATGATCCATGTGAACCGTGTGTACTTTTTCAATAGTGCCTTTTCATAAAGTTATGGTTCCCTTTTTGTCTTGGACACCCCACCCCCCCCACCCCCCCAATCAGAAAAGCTGGATCCGCCCCAGCTGTCCGTACGTATGTATGTGTGTATGCATCTGTGTATCCAGTCAGTGTATGCATTATGGACGAAGTATACGTTTATTGATTTCTGACAAATGGAATTTGCGCCTAACGATCCATCTAGAATAGAAATGATCGCGGTGCAGTTCTCCCCGATATCATGACTTCCCGTAAAATTCAGTTTCAGATCAATCCTGTAATAAACATGGCTTACAGAATGTGACCTACAATTACAGCAACATTACAACATACCTATGCTTTCAAACAAGTCAAACTTTACAATAGTTATCAACAGAAATGGATGGTCAAAAATTTGTTTTTGATTCGTCCATTATGTTAAGATTTTTGATTGTATTTTAAGCTCTGTGCTGCGATTTGTAATATCAATAAATTATAAGCACAATATGCCTAGATGACACTACAGCTAGACACATAAATAGCATTTTTCACTGAGTCCGGCCCTGTTGAGTGCCATCAGTTTGTATATTGACCTTTCGGGCCTGAGATAGTGATGGCGATCGGTGGATGTCAGGTACATTGGCCCGGTGAACAATACAGTGTGTCAGGACAATCGAGGTTGTTCTCGGACCCTTGAGCGACATGTTACACAACTCTATCAAAGGGTTACCTCCCGTTAATTTCCTGTTTGTCACGCCTGTGGAAACGACGTTGAATGCCGCAGTTATGTTAATGGGCATCTTTTGAAGACAAGTTCAATCTAATATCACACGCAGACGACAACCATTTTTAAAGCAACCTATTACATTATTTTTAAAGTCACGACGTTCTTTGTACTGAAAGTAAAACTTTGGTGATTTTCTAAGCCAAAAACCATTTACTAGTGTATGTAAACCGAGCGTGTACCAGTATATTTTAGGACATTAAATTAATGTTCTCGTCAGTCATTTGCACCATTTTCCAAGGCACATAAGCTACCTCATAAATTTAACATTAAACTTTTTGTTAAGAGGCCACCTTTTTAGTCTCCCAAAACATAATAAACCTTTAAACCATATGTCTACATAGGCATCTTTTTATTCTCCTTGGTGGCTGCTTAACACAGTTCGACTATACATGTATTGGTTAAAATCAGCAAATAACTGGATACCCCAAAACACACTGGATTTAATAAAATTTAAACCACTTTTGTTTTCTTTTAAAAAGAAGCTTCAACGACTGTCATGTTTTCCACAACCTAATAACTGTCCTCAGTCAAAACGTATTTGTGTTACCTGTTTCAGTTTTAGTGTGGATTATGATAATGTATTTAATTCATTTTAAATAATAACTTTTCCATCCATTTAAAAGTCTGGCCATGTTTATAACAGCAGCAGTAACTAAGTTCAGCACCTGTGGGAAATAGGCTCTCTGTAATTACTGACTGACCCACGTTACAGCAACGAAAAGTTTGACGACTTAAAACACCGCCCCGTGAAGCGACGGGTTAAGAAATGACATAACAACACACCGAGGTACCTAACCCTGGGACCTAAGTAATCTTGTCTCGCAGCGACCCCCAGTCAACTGTTGCTTGCTTTGGCTCGCGATCCCAAGTCAAATATTAGTGTAAAAATACCGGGGATCGATATCCACACCTCTCTAAGATCCTTTCACGTTAGTATCACACTGAAATGCATCTTTTGTGTCAGTGACAATTTGAACGGATAAGACTTGGCCAGTGTTTCAATGGGGACTAAGTTTTGTGAAAACATGCTTCGTCAACTTAACGGCACAGGGTGTGTGTTGTTTTAGCCTGGGCAAGTAGGTTTACCGAGACTCCCATGAGGGAAAGAACCTCGAAGGCATTTTCACTTCAAGTTACCACCATAATGCAACGACGAGCCCTTTCATCAGCACCAGATTCGCACTATCGTATAGTCCACCACGGGTTCGGCGATAATAACCTCGATTATCAAGCCAAAGGGCGAGACTAATTTTATGGGCCAGCTTAGGCCATATCTTAATCCTTCCAATTTTCTGCTGCGTTATGCACGGTGACAAATTAGTCGGGGTAATTATGAGGCAACTGGATCCCTCGTCCATATATCTCCGGCAATTAATTGATGCTTATCCCAGCGTTTATTAGTCGTCTCCAGAGGCTATGGTTTTCGTCAGTTGTAAAACTAGAGAGATACCCGTTGTAAGCTTGTTAAAGGAGTGTAATTAATACTAATTTGAAGACCGATGATGGCATAGAAGAAACCAAAGAGGAATAATTATCCTAAAGTGTCAATTAAACCAGTTTAATGCCAGTAGAACGTATGTTTTATCACAGTACACTAAGTCTTTAAAATAATGTTAAGTCTTTAAAAGGAAAACAATAAAAATGCAGTACAAAAACTACAAGGAGAGAAACGACTTATTATTGACTGACCTTTCTTTAATGTATTTAAAATGCTGCAGTTTTAATTCCATTGTCATTCATGTCTACTGAAATGTTCAAATCCTTCAATGAAATATTGAGACCCATCTTGATATTCACATCAGTGGGCTGGTTTTGTTTGTTGTTGTTTATGTATTTATGACACGACCTATATGGCCATGTTTAAAAAAAACCCCACATACTCTTACCCTTGCAATACCAAGCAGGCGCGTAAGAAGGTGCCAAAAGGGGTGGGTGGGGGCACACTTTATATTTACTCACTTTTACACTATTGTAAAGCAAATATAAAGCAAACTATCTGAAAGATGGGGGCACACACACCCCGCCCCTGCTTCCTACGCTAGTGCCAAGCTGAATTTGAATGGCTCCATGTGTCATAAATCCATATTTTAATTTTTTTAATTTTATAAAATATTTTCTTACATGTTGAAAAACTATACGCTCAAAACTGCATAGAGTAGAAGGTTTGAAGATCAATCAATCATTTGATTCGTGCTTACATTCACTGAAGGTTCAAGCACGACTGTCTTGGGCACATTCTCCGGAATTCCCCGGTGGATGTGTTCAAGACAGGAGGGTGTATGAAGATGTCAAGTGCTGCAATATGGCCATGATTACATTACCCTCTCTACGAGTATTGCGCACCACACATAGCGGGTAGTGGAGCTGACGGACTGACCAGCAGGAGGAAGTCACCTATCTAGGTCCATTGTAGTCGTTCACTTGTTCTATTGTTCTTTATGGAACAGCTCTCCACTTGTTACTTTTGAAGTAGCCGCCAAGATCGCGCACCCCAGGTCTAGCACATACGTGGCACTTTACCGACGGGGTCGCGGTCTTTGAAAGTGCAGACAATTGATTCCCAGAAAGAAATTTGAACCCAGAAACGGTAATCTGATGTGTGATTCGTTTGGAATATTGAGTAATTTGGAAAGATAGCGAAGCTATACTATTGAAGTTAGGGCTCAACCTGTACATTGCCAAATTAGCCTTGTGCCAATTGTTATACAAAACGGCTACAACATATAGCGTTTTAAAAGTGATAATAAAAATACTTGTACTTTATCTATTACATGTAAAGAACCCCAATTACGCGAATATAATAATGAAATCTGATTAGCTGATTAAAGAACAAGTTTACCATCCAGACTTCTAAAACCTAGCTGTTAGAGCATATTTACCTTCCACAGATTTCTAAACTTCGTTTCAAGACCAAAAGTCAGCCAGCGCCACTATGACATTTTTGTACTACTGGTTTAAAATCCAATTCTTCTCAACTTTCAGACAAGTCTACGATTACGTATGCAGTAATATAAGTGTATTATACAATGGAAACAGATTCCTTGTTTATTCAAAGTCAGACAAAAGAAGAGTTTTCTTAATACTATTTAGAATTATTCGTTGCAAGCGGCTCCCATATCGAGTGATGTCAAACACTTGGGCGACGTGTCAAGATGGCGGGCGAGCGGTGGCCGCCTCCACGGGGTCTGCCGAACGAGCCAACTTCCAAGTCGTACTCACAGAACCCGGATTGTACGTCAATCTAGACATCCCGCCTGGTTACATTACAAACACATTAACACGTAGCTAGGTTCGGGGATGTCAGAATCCAGACTAAACACAAATCTGTTTGTATTGTTATATCCAAGTCTTAATACACACTGGCTGCTGACAATACCGTGCAGTTTAATTGTCTATAATAGATGTTATTTTTAAACTAATACAACTACAAGACACTCTCACAAAGGGTGCAAAGAAAAAGAAAGAAAAATACTTTAAAATACTTTTGTATGAAACACTGACTGACTGCATATGGAGAATATTTCTAAGACTTAAACAGACTACTAAACTCATTCCTCATAATTTTCAGTACCAAGTTCCACTATGTAAATGTAGAAAATGAATTTAGAAATATAAAAAAACCCTAAAGAAATTATAATAAAATGGGAATAGTAAAATTAATATTCATTTACATTTATTTCTGAGATTCAGTAGTTTAATAAAGGTGTTTGAGCACTCTCATCGTGCCATGCGCAGAATGAACTTCATGGTGGCCTTACTTTAGAAAAGTGTTATATGGTTAATAACGGATGTAAGATCGAACCTTCTCAACTTGTTTTGTACCGCTGTAATTGTAGTGCAGGTATTCTCAGAGTACTGTTTAAAGCTATACATGTTCCCTATCGAGCCCTACACATTTTCAAAGTTCAAGGGCCATAACTGTTAATTTTTTTTTTAATCTGCATGAGAGAATGAAATGTTTCATTTAACGACGCACACTCAGCACCTTTCATGTACGGTTATATGGCGTGAGACATGGTTAAAGACCACACAGATATTGAGAGAAAACCCCTGTCGCCACTTCATGGGCTACTCTTTTCGATTAGCAGTAAGGGATCTTTTATATACACACCCCATAGACAGGATATTACATACACCAGTTGTGGAGCACTGGCTGGGACGAGAAATAGCCCAGTGGGTCCACCCCGACAAGGATCGGTCTTAGACCGACCGCGCACCAAGCGAACCCTTTACTACTGGGCTACGTCCAATCCCTAAATCTGCATGGAAGACAACCTGGACTACAGCTACACATCATAAAGATATATACAAAATTTCAGCTAAATATCTTGAAGCACTGCAAAGGAAGTTTGGACAGCTACATGTGGGACTGACAGACGGCAACAAAACCTGTGACGGGATACAACTCGGTTGAGTGCTTACCTGAGGTGCTCGTGTCGTAGGATCGTTACAACCAGTGCACCACGACTGGTATATCAAAGGCCATGGTATGTGCTGTGCAATCTGTGGTAAGTATATATAAAAAATACCTTGCTACTAGTAACAAAACATGTAGCGGGTTTCCTCTAGCCGTCTACAGTCAAGCTTAGAGTACTCGGGCTATTATTGGATGTCAAACATTTGGTAATTTTGACATAGTTTTAGTGGAAACCCTGAATACTCTGACTAATCCAATAGTTGATGACCAATAAACCAATATGTTCTAGTAGTGTCGTTAAACACAACAAACTTAAGTTTCTGATAATACTTGTCGTCTGCTATGCATTGTGTCGTCTGGTCAGCATCTGTGGGAACCTGGGAAGACCTCACTAAGCTCTTTATACTAATGCAATTGTGCTAGGCGCTGGGACCCAGCACGCAGGCCAGCCACGGTCTAAGCCATTAGTGTTGTAATAACAAGCATTTGTTAACTACAATGCAATGTTTTTGTGCGTAATGACAAAAGTCAATAAAAAGCCTGGACAAGAAAATACAAATAATGTCAACGTGACTTTCTGTTAGAGATTAAAGGGGGAAAACATACGAAGTTTTTCCTTTATTGCTACTAAAATAATGCATATAATTAATATATAGGTTTTTTTTTAAAAGGCATATTTAAAACAAAAGTCGAATAGCGATAAAAGTATGGAATGCACAACACTGAAATGTTGCACAAAACCTCATCTTTTTAAAATAGATAGAATCAAGGATCAGTAATCTACGTATGGGTTAAACAGACGATATCTTCCAAACAGTCATTTTGTGGAAGTACATTGTTAAATATTTAGATATAGCGTTACTAGGTAACTTGGTCATTAGGTCATTATTCACCATTGTACTGCAAAGCATTTATTAACCTACATTAAACAGCTACGTGCCTTGAGAGACCAGAGGTCAGTATCCAATATTGTACGGCATAGCATTACTTAACTTGTATCAAACAGCCACCTGTCTAATGACACCATCTCTATACTATCATTATCCAAGATTGTACAGCATATCAGTTATCTTTAATTAACCTCTAGTAAGCAGCCACCTGTCTAGTAAGACCTTCTTTATACTAACTCATTGTAGGTGTCCACTAGAGGTTGGTTCATCACTATTGTATTAAGTGGTAGTTAATTACTGTATCTTTAATTAACCTCTAGTAAGCAGCCATCTGTCTAGTAAGACCATCTTTATACTAACTCATTGTAGGTGTCCACCAGAGGTAGGTTCATCACTATTGTATTAAGTGGTAGTTAATTACTGTATATTTAATTAACCTCTAGTAAGCAGCCACCTGTCTAGTAAGATCATCTTTATACTAACTCATTGTAGGTGTCCACCAGAGGTAGGTTCATCACTATTGTATTAAGTGGTAGTTAATTACTGGTGACCGGGCTGTCAGTTTAGCCAGGTCTGTATGGGTGAGGGTGTTAGCGATTGACTGACACAATGGTAATCCCATTAGCGATCCCGTCTCCTTGGAGACACACCCCAACAGATGACTCAATCATTAGACACTTCAGCTAAATAGCTTATGACAAGACACTCTCCTTGTTTAGATTTGATTATAAATTCAGTTATTATTTATTTCTAACATGCACACAAAAACTAAGCCAACAGTCATTTTAAGATAAGATTTGAAGAATCACTTGCTTTCGTTAGAAATAACCAGTTTGACATATAAACCAGGCTTCACATTGCAACAAATTTAGTTTTAGCAATTTTTCAAATATTTAGTCTATAGAGTATAAAATTATTAAAAAGTGGCCAGGGACGGTAAGACTTTCCTTTGGCACTGTCACGTATAAAGAACATAAATACATAAATAGAGTTAGGGCTAGGTTTAGTGATGGTGCCAAAAGAAAGTAATTTCACCCTGTTTAATGTGTTACTAGTTAGAAATATATATATATATTATATACCGAGAGCCAACACACACACCTAAAAACACCTGTCAATCTTGGACTTTGTTGGCCTCTGTCAGCAATAATCGTGTATTTGAGGGTTGAAGAAGTCAGGGTGATTATGATTTGGTAAATGTGTCCCCACCCCCAGTGTGTTGAACACGGTGAAAGTGTGAAATCAAAGAGCCCACACTCGTGGCGACAAGGCAGCACGAATTAGCAACAGGTGAAGTCAACAGGTGTGCGAGAAGTGGGGACAATGAGCGCCCCTCATTGACCGGTGTCCACAAAAGACGGAGCAAGCTGTCGTTAGGAAACAACCACCCCGCGAAAACCGGACAGGTGCACGGGAACGAGATCCAGTAGCACAAACTGGGCCAAACACCGACTGCTGACAACGGCTTATTAATGACAAAGGTCAAGTCCATTAAGCACTGTGGCCAGAATCGAACGTACAGATTTTTGGAACACCCCAGCACATGATAAATGAACATGTGTCTGACATATGGTACAGTAGTTGTTGAGTTTAAGAAAATAGGAGGTGGGAATCTTTAAATTTGGTTGACGACACCCTAGTACAGAATAGAACCAAATAGAGGTTGGAAACGAGTTTGTACAGAAAAACTAATTGCTTAACAAAATTATATTAAAAAAGCAAACATAAAATATTTACATAAAAAATAATTTATTAGTAATAATTAATAATATTCTTGATTATTTAGACATTTAAAACATTAGTATTTGATAGAATCTGGATACTGTGATGGTAACCCTCCCTAGGGTGGGGGTCTAATTACAATAGTATCCAAAATGTCAAAATTAGCTGCTAATATCCATGCACCCCATTTTTCATCACACCAAATTCCGTAAGTAACTGTATGAATAGAAAACTCCATCCCCGGAAGAGAAGTGAAATCACCAGGTGTGATCATGCAGTAAGAAAAAGAGTGCAAACAGATCCCAGTGATAGAAAAACTTCAAACTCACTGCTAAAGAGCTTAGTGCTGGCCATGTCTTCAAGTGTGTAGAACTGTCAAGCGGGTTTTTTCTTTCTTTCTCTGTCAACACGCCAACCACAGAATCGTCAGATTAATCCACAAAGTCTTTTTTAGAAACAGGTGACCACCATGCTAACTTTTGAAACAACTGTCAAAAATGTTCCACCACTAACACACACGAAAAACAAAAGGTAGACACAATTTATGACTCCGGCAGAAATCGCCACCACAGGTGAACTGAATGACAGACAGGTAAACACTGATCTCCAAAACGCCAGCCTCTCGTTTTTTTAACAATTCCTAGCCAATTCCCGTCGGCGTCTCTGATTGGTCAACCAGTCTTACCCAGTGAACGCAGGTAAGCTGGGACAGTAACCACGGCGATTGACGTAAGTGTAGAAAGGACAAGACTAAAGGGGTATTCTTCGTAACCAGTCACGTGACCACAGCTTGACCATTATCTCGCCCATCACGCCCGAAGCTTGTTAACACCATCAGGTCGGAATCGGGCTTTGTGAGGCCAGCACCGAGTGTTTGTACCATGATCAAGCGTCACTGGAAATCGCGTTGCGTGGATTTCGTTTTGATCCCAGAGGGGTCAAGGATCCCTTCAATGGGTTAGCTAATTAAATACACATCTTTTACAGATATATGCTGGCACTGCGGCTAGTGAATAATTAGCAATACTACTCCATTTTAGAATTGTGGCGTTATCGCTCTCTCTCTCTCTCTCTCTCTCTCTCTCTCTCTCTCTCTCTCTCTCTCTCTCTCTCTCTCTCTCTCTCTCTCTCTCTCTCTCTCTCTCTCTCTCTCTCTCTCTCTCTCTCTCTATTCTTTTATCAAAATAAATAATTATTTTTATAAACTTCAATAAACTTCAAAATTGAAACAATAAAATATACTTTCAAAGTATATATATATATATTTCTTTCTTTAATTTTTGTTACGCACAATAGTCTTACCCCAACCCACCCCCCACAGTGGCACACACAGAAACACCAACTCATCAAAAACCAACAACAAATAAACAAACCAAAATTAAAACAAAACAAACAAGCAAAAAGAACCAGGAAAGAAAGATTCCAAACAATTGGAATATTTATTTAAAAGGAAAGTCAAAAAGTTTTCAAGCACTGTGTTCTCAGAATAAAACAAGAAATATGTTTAATCAAAGGTGAATTCCGAATATCTGCATTCTAAAATGTACCTCTTTCGTTCATTATCATGGTATACCAAACATTTAACAACTGAATTCCGAACAAAATATTCACAAACAAATAGATGTGGATAATTCGTTGTTCGTGGTACTCATTATTTCCAATATCTTATTTTTTATATATTTTACTTTTAAATTAAAAAAATATTGATAAATTTAAAATATTGATAAATTCTAAAATATTGATACATTCTAAAATATTGATAAATTTAAAATCAGCTGTCTATTATATAATTGTATATTTGTGTTTGGAAACTGCACTAGTAATATCCGCTTCACCCATTCTTTAATTGTATGTTTGGTTTGGGTTTCCTTCGTCCCATCCAATACCCAACGACTGGTATGTTAAATACTGTGGTATATGGTGTCCTGTCTATTGGATAATGTATAGATCAGATCCCTTGCTCCTAATGGAAAAGTGTAGTGGGTTTTCTCTGACGAGTACGAGTCAACTAGCCCGATAATTAACTTAATCAATGTGTTCTAATGGTGTCGTTAAACCAAACAGATTTATTTTATTCATCTCACCCAGTGCCCCACGACTGGTATATCTAACACTGTGGTATATGTTGCCCTGTCTATGGAAAAGTTCCCTTGCCGCTAATGGAAAAGTGTAGCGTGTTGTTTTGTTTTTTTAAGACTACGAATAAAAATTACCCTAAATGTTTAATCAATGTCAAATGTTGTCGTTGAACAAAACAAACTTTAACGTTTATTTATTTCCATTGTCTTATTTTTTATTTTTACTTTTAAATTCCAAAAGAATCACAAATTCAAATAGTTTGCTATTAGTTAATTCCCTATTTGTGTATAGAAATCACATTAGTAAAAGCGGCGGCCGAGATTGGGTAAGGGAGGCACACGGTCCTCGGGCAGCTAGTTGGAGGTGTGATGTTAATTGTGGAATGCCAGGCCTGGAACCTCTTGAGACAGGTCTGGTGTACACACCTGGTGCGCTATGAGATATTGAGACACCCAGGTACAATCACATCCGGCATTTTTTAACACACGCTGTCTGAGATGTGCGAATTATTGCCAGACTAACGTTCCAGAGTTCCAGACTTCATGTATTGTCATGCTAAACTAACCAGGTATAGCACTTAAAACAATGATGTTCTGGCAACTTACTTGTATTTCTATCTCTCTCTCTCGCTCTCTCGCTCTCTCTCTCTCTCTCTCTCTCTCTCTCTCTCTCTCTCTCTCTCTCTCTCTCTCTCTCTCTCTCTCTCTCTCTCTCTCTCTCTCTCTCACTATAAAACATAACAATTTAATTAAATTATTTAACCTGTTCACATCCTCTGACCTTAAGCCCTCCGTTACACCTAAACCCTGGTTTGCATTGCACGTGTACACTAAATATATGTACATGCTAAGTTACTGTAAATGTTTAATGGTATTTGCACAAATACCATTACAAATTACATGTTAATTATTATATATAGTGAACATTAAATGTCTTGGCCATATTTGCGTTCTGTTTTTATGTTTAGTGTTATTAGTATAAATACATAATACCTACAGAAACAGAAAGAAGTATAGCTAGTAGAGTTTTAACAATAACTAGTGAATTTTAACAATCACTGATACAATGTCTAGTAGATTTTGTTTTAAATTCTAGAAGCCCTGGACAATGCTGCATTTGTAAAAGTGGGGGACGGGGACGTGGGTGGGTGGTGCGAGGGGGACGTGGGTGGGTGGTGCGAGGGGGACGTGGGTGGGTGGTGCGAGCGTGACGCAGTGGTAAAACAAATTCAAATTCAACTTCTTGCTCTCTTGATTCGCGGTCTGGGATCGATCCCCGTCGGTGGGTCCAGCGGGCTATTTCACATCCCAGCCAGTGCCCAACGACTGGCATATTAAACGCCATGGTATGTGATATCCTGTTTATGGGATGGTGCATATAAAAGCTTCCTTGGTTCTAATGGAAAAATGTAGCGGGTTTCCTCTCTAAGACTGTTTGTTAAACTTACCAAATATTTGAGATCCACTAGCCGATGATTAATACCTCAATGAGCTCTAGTGGTATCGTTAAATGAAACAATGTTGGGGGTAAGATATAGATTAACAGAAGGAAAGATGGAAAATGTAATGTTCAAATGATCCGTCACTGATTCATCATAGACTGTCCCACCCGGTTATTCTTATAAACTTTTATTTATGCAACATTTTCTATTAAAAACTATTAAAAATAAACAAAAACGTTTAGTTAATAATAAATTCGAAAAAAACAACAACAACAAAACATGATAGGTATTCACGTACAATGTGTGGTTAGTTTGAATTAAATTCAAGCAATTCAAGCAATTTACGTTACAGTCGGTATTGTAATCAGTAACACTAAGCAACTGTGTATTGTTTGTTGACGAATATCAGTAAAGAAATAGTCGTGGAAGATGTACCACCCACGGGGAATATGTATAGCAATGATTTTAATGTAAACGTGTGACTGGAATTAGGATTATCTTCATAGACGCCGAAACACGGTAGATATTCCAGCCTTTGACGATAACCAACTTCAGTGTTCTCCAGATTAAGATATCATGCAGGCAAATTTCTAAAAGTAAAGGCGGTTCTTGTTGCGAGTTTACAGCAGACTCGGTGGGGTAGGCCGGGATTACGGGAATTATCCTAATTTATCTTCACCAGACATGAAAAGAAAATTTAAAACAAAGTCTAATTCAGTCTACCAGTCAGGGATAGGTGTAATGAATAGTACTTAATATAAATCCCAATTATTTGTGTAGATTTAATTTACCTCCCAAAAACTTACATAAACAATCTGTATGAATGTGGTAGAAGACGACACATCATAATATAAGAAAAACTAAATTAACGTACCGTAACTATTTCTTCATAATAATTTCATAAATTGCATTTT
>JAECMU010064278.1:0-15260 GCA_016106625.1 Dracogyra subfuscus
GAGCCAAAATGTTAACAACTACGAAAAATTGCTCTCCTTCATTTATTTTTCGTTAGGTTTTACACACCAGCCCACGATATTCATGGCGGCAATTGGCAGTGCCGTTGCAAAAGCTATCACAAAATTGATTTGCGATAGCATTTCATTGCCGTCGCAAATCTGAGAGTGGTGAAAGTCCACCAGAAATGGATTGCCCACCTAAATCTGCTTGAGTCTTGACTTTACTAGTCTTTAGTACTGTCTCAGCAGTGTCTGAGCCAAAATGTTAACAACTACGAAAAATTGCTCTCCTTCATTTATTTTTCGTTAGGTTTTACTCACCAGCCCACGATATTCATGGCGGCAATTGGCAGTGCCGTTGCAAAATCTATCACAAAATTGATTTGCGATAGCATTTCATTGCCGTCGCAAATCTGAGAGTGATGAAAGTCTGTGGGCATTTTTCTCTTGTCAAATTGCAAATCCTAGAAAAAAACACATTTACAATTGAGTGTGACCCAGTGTTTCCTCAATGAATATAAATCGGTTTATTCCAGTATAGAAGCTTACAAAAGTAGTAATACTGGGATGTCATGTTTTAGCATATTTATATTAGATCATATAGGAATAATTTTGATAGCATTAATCTGTTCTTTAAAATTGCCGTGTGGTCCTTAACCATATGTCTGACGCCATATAACCATAAATAAAATTTGTTGAGTGCATCATTAAATAAAACATTTCTTTCTTTCTTTCTTTTTGTTTTAAAAATTAGCAATACGGGACCATCAAACCTCACATGTAGGAACAATTTGGAATGGCTGTGTTGCATACTATTACTAGGTTACTGTGACCTACTTTTCACAATCTACTGAACATAGCAGTAAATCCTTGTCTGGTTAATTTTTTTGCGGTTCTATATTGTTAACATTACATACATAAAATGTTTTCCTGCCAATATAAATGTGGCACCAGAGTACCCATGCTAAACAAAGTTCCCCTTTCTAATATAGAACAGTAACTTTATTAATCAGACAGCACCTTCTCCAATGGATACAGTATCATCAGTAGTTGGTCCAGAACAAACTGTTCATCCATACCATTGCAAAATTTCACATACACTGTTAATTAGAATTCATTAATATCTATCATGCATGCTTTTTTCACTTTCAGTATAAACAAAAAATAAAATAAAAAATCAAACTAGTTAAATAATTCACTATTACAGGGTGCGAACTTGGGATTTTTTTTGACTCGCCAATCGGGCCACTCATAGCAGCACTTTGACTCGCCCGTACAACTTTTGAGTGGCCCAAGGCTGCATTTTGTTTTTAAAATACCTTACTTAAATTTACAAAGACATGTTATAATTTATATCATACACACAATAATAATAACACAAAAGAAGGAAACAGAACTTGTTTTATTTTCATAACAAATACATTTATTTCAATTGTTGTCACAAGATCCACACAGTCAAATATCAGGAATGTTTTACCAAGGCTCTGTTTTGGAATGAAAAGGATAATGACTGTATGATAATTCAACTTGTTTATTTACAAGACAATCAACAACAACAACAACATCGTGACACTTGTGTGATCTGTCAATAGTTCAGTTAATTCAGTTCCCACAATACACGCACGTGCATAGCAAATGAAATTTGTTGACATCGTTCGCATTGACGACCTGGTGTTTGAACTTTGGGGTATAGTAGACTTGGTATATTTCGTAAACACAATGCTGCTTATGCAACTTCGGAAAACCTGTCTGTCTCCCTGCAAATCATAGCGTTGCGTATTCCGATTGTGACTAAAGATGGACATGTCCGAGGTGTTCAATTGAACCTACGAATATTACGTATCTGACTGGTTGAGACATTCTGAATGGTTTTGGAGCATCCGATAGACTGGGGAAGTGGTCGCTATTATATCCTATATGGGTTTGATAGCGCAGTAACAGTAACAGGAAACCAGTTGAAAACAATAAATAAAAATTAATACCTAACATAATACGCGGAAATTTTGGGTCGCCAGGCGGGCGACACGTGATAAGGTTTTGACTTGCCCGACGCCATTTTGACTCGCCACGGGCGACCGGGCGACCCTTAACTTTGTACCCTGCTATTACATATTATGAGCATGTACTTGTGCTTACTTATTTTTTTATTTTTTTAATCAGTGATACCTTTTTATGTAACTTGTGTTGAGTTAAATTATCAACAGTAGGCCTATATATTATGTATTTGTGCTTATATTGAGTAATCCATACTAAATATATATAATTTGACATGATCAAAATAGTAATAAACATTACAGAAATATGTCTTGACATACATCTTTTGTCTAGAATTTCATAATGTGTACATATATTATGTACTCCAGATTGCATCTAAAGACAACTGAATTAAAAAATAAAATACAGGAGAGACTATCCCCAGACACCCTAACATTCTCGCCCCCCAATTATTTTGCCAACCCTCTTAATTCACATCCTGGGGGACATGTTACCCAATTATACCAGACCGAACATGCTAACATGACATGATAAAAATTCTGTAAAAAAATTATAGTAAAGATTTAAATTTATATTTACAATTATTTTACAAATGATGATTAATAATAAAATGTCTTGTTCATAAAATAGTTTATAAACATTTATGTTTAATAATTGGCGTACTTGTACTACTTGTGAAAAATATAATGAATAAATGTACCAGAAATCGAACCGAAAAAAAAAAAAAAAAACCCATCCCATCCCTAACCTTAGCACATGTCATAACATGGTTGGATTATGTCATATCGATCCACCCCTCTTGAAGAGTATTCTCACTGTAAAATGGCAAAATGGCAGACAGCAAAAAAAAACTGCATGTATTTGCGCTATTTGATCTCAGCGAAGTCGATATTGGTGACATTTTGAGTTCACCAATAATAAATATTTTACATAGTAACCACTAATACACACATGTAATGAAGAAACCTGACAACACCCCCTTTCAATAATGTTCTAATTAAATAGGTAGGTGCTGAAAGGTTTCTCTCTGTAATGTGTATTAGTGGTAAATAAGCAAAATATTTCTTATTGGCAAACTCGAAAATTGTCAGTGTAAAGGTATTAACATCAAACTTAGGATCATTGTTGTGTTAGATTGGGAATCTTTCTCTACCATGTTGTAGTCGGCCATTCCGTGTTTTAACCTCTGACTTAGAGAGTGATCACAGTTCTTCAATGGGGTGTGGATGGGATGTGGGTTTACTTCTTTCTTATCACTGTAATCAAATACTCGAATATGATCAAATTGAATATCTGTAGAAACAGTTATTGATTGTCAAAACTAACACATTCTGGACAATACTCTAGAAGCCCTAAAGAACACAATATATTATTTAAGCAACAACTCCCAGAAATACACACGTGTAAGATAAAATGGCCAAATTTGAGCAGGTATTTCTGAAGGCACTATCACTCAAACTTAACTGGATAATGCATATTTATTAAAAAAAACTACTTTCTTATCACATTTTTTTGGAAAAAAATTACATCATCATAAAAAAATATATAATTCTGAAGTACAATAATTGATTTATTGAATTATCCACATGACAGGGGATATTGCCATTGGTTGTTATATAATAGCATAGACGACGTCTGTTATCCATTCACAGGAATGTAAAAAATCGGGATATGATTTTTTTTCCACCTGAGAACTAATCCAACATAATCCACCATTACCATATTTCTATTTAGTTCCGGTAATCACAGGTCATGGAACCGAAAAGGTGTGTTCCATAACATTTTAAATACTGTGGTTTTGATTTAGTAGTATGAGAAACAGACATATATGCATTTGAATATATTTGTAGGATTCTATTGGTGATAAAGTGCAGCAGCTAACAGAATGGAACAACAAAAAACCTGTAATCCGTATGAATGGGGACAAGTTTCGCCATTATGTGAAAACTGCTCCAAGAAATTACTCCAGCATTGTGATGTTGACTGCTCTTCAACCTTCAAGACAGTGCAGTGTCTGCAAGTATGTACAGGTTTGCTTGATCAAGTCTGGAATAATACATGTGTGAAGTAAAGGGTTGATTGTGTGTCATAGTAAAATTTCTCTCACTATTTCTTTCAGTTTAATTTGATGCCCCATCTAAATTATTTTCATTGCTTTCTTTGATGTTGCCGTTTTGAGGGTGGGATATGATAACCCAGTGGAATAGCAGTTGCTTGATGCACGGTCAGTTTAGGATTGGTCCCCGTCAGTGGGCCCATTGGGCAATTTCTCATTCCAGCCAGTACACCACGACTGGTGTATCAAAGGCTGTGGTATTTGCTATCCTGTCTTGTTAGATAGTGCATAAATAAATGATCCTTTGCTATTAATGGACACAATTTAACAGGTTTCCTCTAATAGACTATCTCAGAATTAGTAAATGTTTTTTTTTTTTTTTGTTAAACCTTTAAAGTTTGGGATTGACCAACAGGCGATGCCTATATTAAGGTCTCTCCCTAAATGTTTGACATCCAATAGTGGATGATTAATAAATGAATGTGCTCTAGTGGTGTTATTAAACAAAACAAACTTTAATTTTGTATATATTGTTTTGTTTATTCCAGACAAGCAAATGAAGAGTTCAACATTTTGGCTCACTCATGGCGGTATTCCCAGCAGTATTCGAACAGACTCTTCTTCATCATGGTTGATTATGATGAAGGCCCTGATGTCTTTCAGTCTGTAGGTTGATTTTGTCTGTAAATGATTCATTTTTCTATTGTAATCTTTTTGATGCGTGTGTAATGTGCAACTTGTTAAAATAAAAAGAGAGTATTATGTTATTTCATTTCCGGTAGCGTGTTGGTAAAATCAAGGAACCAAATTTATTTTTCCATGATTATTATATAGAGTACAACTATTCAACAAAAATAATATATACTTATTACAGGGCTCAAGCTAGGTCTAAATTTTAGGGAGAAGTGACTTCTCCCTCCAGACCTTGAGAGGGAGAAGTTTTCAACCAGAGGGAGACTTGAAATAAAATCATTTCTATTTTTTACAGTAATAAACAATAACCAGTTTGTCAACGATATGTTTGCGGCTAAGTATCATTATAATAATTTACTTGTGTTTTTATGTTTATACTTCAAAGAAACAAAATATATGGACGATATGATCCTAAATACCAAATTACGGTTAATGTGATTGCAGGTACATTCTTTTATTTTCCTTTGTATTATCTTCCGAGACTGGGATAATTAATCCTTAATTACGCATGTCGCCATCTCCAATTCTTGCATGGTCAGTCACCCGTGAATGCATGCCGCCAAGCATGTGGCCTCTGTTTTAACAAGGCGACTTTAATGTCGCTCCAAACACACGGTCAGGGTGAAGTCTGCGAGATCAAGGCGAAGTTTGGGCTCACTTCGCCTGGTCGGATGAATCCTGCTTATTATATATATATATATATATTTTTTTAAAAAGTTTTTGATGGGTTCCCGTGATCAAAAGACACAGAACCGAAAAGTATTTCCCATGAAATTTCAAATCTTATGGCCTGTATCGTTGTCCTGTTGAAATATAACCTCATTTATGTTATATATTTTCACTGAAACCAACTTTAACCGATTGTATTTTGGTGTAAGTTAACACTCTTAGCTTAAAATAATCATTACACTTCTAAGTTAATCTTGTGAAAAGGCCACTGGTATATTTTCATTTCTTCAATGAATATTACTTATCTAGAATTTGTTTTTATTCTTTCTGTCAAATGATTTAGCTATGACCTTCTGTATTTGTTCTAGCTGAAGTTGAACACTGCACCAGTGTTCATGCATTTCCCTGCAAAAGGCAAACCAAAGAAGGCAGACACTGCTAACATCCAGCGGTTTGTATTACCTACTGTATATTGCCGTGTATTAGCCAACTTTTCAAACCTCTAAATACCACCGTGAAAAGAGGGATCACCCAATACACAGTCAACAAAACATGTTTATGAAAATGGGAAAAAAATACTGGCGTATGTGGAAATACAATACTCATTAATAATTTTAATCTTCAAAACCTTACTGTTGTATTATTTAACCAGTATTTTTTAACAGCATCTATTAAGTCTGACATCAGAATTCCTTTGTTTTATACCCACAATAAAAGTTATATTTTATATATGAAATGAAATGAAATTTATTATTTTTATGACCGCTGATATGTTTTCCTCAATTGTTGATTTAATTAGGCAGAACTGATTTTTACTTACTATTATTATTGATTCTGCATTCCTTATTAAATTATTAGAAACTACATTTTATTAGAGAGATCACCACTTATAAAAAGAATGGAAGAGGTAGTGTTATCATTGCAATTATCAATAATGTGTGCTAAATAATATTTACGCTTCCGTATAAAAGTGACACTAATTACATTTATCAGCTGGCAGTGTCTATGTGATTGATTCAATTGAAAAAAATAGAAATAAAGGAACTGACCAATATTATTCCAGAAGATGTTTTTAATAAGCCTTTGTTCATTTTTAGCTATTTTGAAATCTTTATTAAAATAGTTTCTGTACATTGATCAGTTCACAAAAACAAATTCCTGCAAATCACTTGTTGAGATGGACATTATTTCGATTGGATATATCTATATTTTTGCCCATTTCAACTATATAAAAGGCTTATGAATATATTATACCAATCTGGTTGTACCATATATTTAAGGGCAAACTAAGGGGTCAGCTTCTTCACAGAGTCGGCTAAAACATGTTGATATATTTTATATTTTTACGAGCACTGGTACAAACCACTTTAGCTTTCGTGGCATGGGAATAATGAATAGTTGTAGGGAGTTGCAAGTGATTTCAAATCCTGTCAAAAATTTCTCACACTTTCATTCTCATTCTTTATCTACCATTCTCATTATTTTAATATAAAAATCTTTCCAGTCTCTCCCACAATTTCAATCTGTTTTGACTCATTCTGCCAGTTTCCTCCAATTTGTGTTCTGAATTGTCCACTCCATCGCCTACCTGTCTCAACTTCCTCCACGGGTGCAGTGTCTGTACTTCCCTGCACCTACGTGGCATCCTTGTTCTCTGCTGCTAATAAACCTGATCTGACAAACTACCTAACTACTGCTGGTAGTAAGGAAGCCTAGTAGGTGATTACAATGCCTCTTAATGCCAGAAGTAACTACTGAACACTCTAAGACCACAGCTAAAAGCTGATAAGGAATGACAGGTATATGGCACATGTAGCCATAAGAACAAGCACCTGTCCTAGTTGTAAAGACAAGAACTGGGATGTGAAGGTGAATAGTAAAGAAGTTGAAAGATAGATGGAGTTGCCAAATCGGGATGAAATTAGATGGAATTCAAAGGAGTAAAAGGAAAGGAGCAGTGGGATACCCTTCCCACCCCCCACCCTACTATAATGAGATGCAAAGCTTATAGGTTATCACCACACCTGTTAGTTACACATTGAGCAGAGAACATTGGCATGTTTTTATGTTTCATAAATGTAAAAAAACCCAACTAACATAAGTTTATAAAAGATAAAGAATATTTTTATACCATTTGTCAAATATAACATAACAAAAAGGTATTGTTTGATATGTTATGTTTATTGTGTATGAAGCAAAATTATAATAAAAAAATTGTCTCTACTGGACTATAGTCTAGAATACATGCTAGACTCATTTTACAAAAATGGAGTTAAAAGCTTCTTAAAATACCATACTACATATTAGATCAAGGGAGACCTTCCCACTCCCACCCAACCAAAAAAGATTAAACCTTTATTAAAGTACCCTTTTCAGAAGTTGGTTGGTGTGCCCTTTGTCCCATCTTTTAAATATTTCTTGGATATGCCTTTCTTAATAGTCCTAAAATAAACCCTGTATTACATTCAACTCTTTTAGTTTGTCCTCTTTCCCTATATGTTAATTAATAGCAATGTCTTGGGGAAATATTTTCCCAGAATAACAAGGTTAAGAATTAACTGAACATTTTCCTTTTATTAGGGTTGGTTTTGCAGCAGAACAGCTGGCTCGATGGGTTGGTGAAAGAACTGATATACAGGTAGGATTTAGATTTCAAGGGAAAATTGACCGTTTGTTGAGTTTGGCAGTAGTTTGACTAAATCCACACACATTTTACAGTGAAGTAGATAAATGTGTCTAGTATGCATGTTTCCACGTAAGTTATCACAGACTGCAGTAAAATTATACATATCTGTGGATGCAGTAAAATTGTACATATCTGTGGATGCAGTACAATTGCAGCCTAATAAGGATTTAAGAAGTCTGATTGTAAGGTGTATTAACACTGATAGAACAATGTGACCTATTACTGCATTTAATTATAGTACTTTAAAAGCTGTGCTTAAATCATTTTTAATTTTCAGTGGGTATCCAGATTGATTATTAGTTTTAGTCCGTTCATTCTAGTCTCTGTCACATTTAGTGAGTGTTCAGGGATATTTTGTTTTCCAAATATTTATTTGCGATATTTCTAGACATTTGAAAATTGATTAGCAACTACTGTAGTGAATCGCAAGCAACATGATACTGAACAGAATGTTCACAATTATTAACATTTCACATGTGTATAAACAATACACTAAAGGAAAGCATACACTTCTTAAAACAAAATGTTGCTGAAACTAACTTTCAGAATAAACAGTTTTGATGTATAAGTTGGAGGGTGGTGGCAAGTAGCTAAAATGTTATGCGCTTTGTATGTTCATTAAGCTTAATAGGTGTGAACAGCCCTTTACATATATTTTTTCAGATTCGGATCTTTCGTCCACCAAACTACTCCGGGACCTTGGCGTTAGCTCTTCTGTTTTCCCTCATAGGTGGATTGCTCTACCTAAAGAGAAACAACCTAGAGTTTCTGTATAACAAGACATCTTGGGGCATTGGAGCTCTGGTAAGTTTTGGGAGTATTTTATATTATCAGCAGTACGGTTAGGGAGGTGAAGTGGCCCTCTAAACATAATGCATGTCCCCACTCCAGTACCCCAAGTTGTTGTCATATTGTAACACTTAGTGTTGGAGCACAGATCGCTATATTATTAAATGTAATCCGTACGATGGCTTGAGATGTATTTATATATCAAATAAAGTAAAGATGTCTTGGGTAATTCCATTTCATTCTGAATTATCATTTGTGTATTTATTTCAAATTTATTGTTATGTCATTCCATTTGTCAGGGCTTCTAGAATTTTGATAAAATCCACTAGCCATGAGATCATTAATTTTAAAAATGTACCAACCATGATTTAAAATTCACTAGTTCTGTTTTACTTTATACAATTTTACTAAATAATAATAATAATCAGATACGTCACCTGAAAACACTAACATTAGGGGTTAGGGTGGGCGTCAAGATATTCATATTTACAAAATAAACTGCAACGTTTGATCTCTATTGTTCTCTCTAGCAGTCAGGCATGGCATAAGTAATTATTTACTAGGCCAGCATTGAATATCGCTAGCCATGGGAGTGGGACTACCATGATCCAGAAGCAACATTATCTGATCTGTCATAATAAACATTTTATTTCTAGTATATCAGGGGAGATAATCTCGCCCACTATCTAAATGTATAATTTTGCATAGTAGACTCTTTTGTGTTAGTGTCTCGATTATAAAAGTTATATTTTATCAGTCAAACTACTTATTAGGTCACAAAGTAGTTTTAAAGAGTTTAGGATGGCATAAAAGATGTAAAATGTAGTGTTAGTTTGCAAGCTTGCTTTAACATGTAATGAAATAAATACTGGTGTAACTAGAATAACAGGAGATATTAAAACATGCTACCACTTCAGTGTGGCTTTGACTACTATCCTATGCACATTTACACATTTAGATAAAGACATTTTGTATATGTAATAATTCACTGTCTAACATCATAATCCTTTTTTTTATATTAGTGATGACACACATTTTCTTTTTCAGACAGTGATATTTGCAATGACGTCTGGACAGATGTGGAACCACATCCGAGGTCCACCTCTGATGCACCGCAATCCTCAGAATGGAGAAATGGTATGTAACAAAATGCCTAATGCACCCACACATTCAACAGTCAAAAAAATAAATACCGGTACCTAACCCTGTAAAGGATGTATCATTTAGGAAGATAACATATGTTACAACTTGCCTGTTTGATGGTTGAGATGTGGTCATACTTTTTCTACTGTAAACTGAAAACGATGCAAGCATATAAATTGTTTACATATTTCCTGCCCAAGTTGCAAAAGTTATACACATTTTAATTGCAAATGTATATTGTAGATATATTTGGTTCATTAAGTGTGTGAACTTTTGTCTTTTGTCAGGTTTTCACATTTTCACTGCAAATGTAGCAGAATTATGGGCTTCTGAAAATTCCAAACTTTGATATAATTTCTGGTGGGATTTAAAAAATTAAAAAAATAAAATTCAATGACTACAATATGTTTATTTTTATTTTTCAGCAATATATCCATGGTAGCAGTCAGGGACAGTTTATAATGGAGACTTACATCATCATGTTGCTCAGTATCCTTTTATACTGGTTATCACTTTGTTCGGTCTGTAAAGTTGGCACACTACAACATCATTGTTTTGGTGTTTTTTCAATGTTTTTTATCAAATACAAGAATGGAGTTTGTTTTTGCCAGTGTTTTCTTTTTTCAGATTATAAAAAAGCGACCAATGTGAATGTCATTAAACCATTATTAATAAAATATTTTATATTAGAAGGGTGAGTCAGGGGCACAATCAACATTTATTCAAACTCACATAGAGCTTATCAAAAGGGTGCTATTACTTAGGTAAGAATTCCCCTTTCCAATCCAGATAGTGCCCAGTTTTTGTAGGATATTATTATTCAATGTGAAGATGAAAGATAACAAAGAGTCTAAAATATTGTAAAGATATATCCATGTCTGTCTTTGTAATAATAGTTCCTTAGCATGAAGATGCTGCTGTTGTTATAGGTTTTATTATGCTGAACGAAGCACAGACCATGAAGGGTGATCCTGGCAAAAGAAGAAGTAAGTTTTATTTTTAAATAATTAAATTTCTGTTACATTCGTTACAATATAGCATCATCCCATTGATTCGTCTGTAGCAGCGTGAGTTTATTAACCTCTCGATGAATGAAAAAATTTAATTGTCTGGGTTCGGATGAATTCAAAAAAGTTATTCGAAATAAAATATGAATTTTTAGTGTTATTATTAGTAAGTATGTTTTAAATTTAATTAGAATGATTGTCTGTTATTTCATTTATGTTCATCAGAGTATGAAAACAAAATTCATCTACAAACTTATGCGTGAACAGCTTCGCTGATTCACAGTTTGCAGATAATATTTTTTGTTCATATCTCGAAGAAGGTAAACAAAATTAATATGTAAAAACAATGGCCATTTCACAACCAGGTTATAAACTGTTTTTACCTAGTTAAGTATTACAAAAGTGACATAACATTAAATGAAGTTGATACATAAATTAAAATATTTATTACTGTAAGAATTTATTAATTTAATCTATATTTTTGTTATTCATAAAACCTAAATTTATATATAGGAGTTCACATAATTAGACATATCAATAACCAACAAGATATGAGAGGTTTGAAATTGTTTATGCGGTCACTTTAAAGATGATTATAATGTTGCCTATTAAGCTAGGTGTCTATTTGGGCATATGTAATATCTTTTTTCTTTTCTTTAGTTCTAGCTCTTGTTGGCCTGGGATGTGTTGCAATATTCTTCAGCTTTCTGTTATCGGTATTCAGATCAAAATATCAAGGTTATCCGTACAGGTAATTAAATTCAATAGATGTTTTTCACAATGTCATAGCTTACTGTAATATTGACTTTAATTAACACTGTAGGGGTGGAATCTAATTACCTAGGTGGGCCCATTCTCGGGTTGTTTTTTGTTCCTCATCCTGTCCAGTACTCCACGAATGGTATATCAAAGACTGTGGTATATGGTGTCCTGTGTGGAAAACTGCATAGAAATGAGCCCTTGCTATGAATGCAAAAACATAATAGGTTTCCTCTTTAAAACTGTTAATTACCAAATATTTTACATCCAAAAGTTAATGATTAATAAATCAGTCTTATGGTGTCATTAAAGAAAACAAAGTTACTGTCTGTCGAAATGCATATAGTTTATACAGTTTGATAATTCAGCTGACTCTCAAAGCTTTACTATGTTGCACCTTGTTCTAAACCTCCTGGACCCATATTCACAAAAAGGTGTAAATTTACGTCTACGACTAGCACTTACGTCTGCCGTAGATTTACGTTTACGTGCAAGAAGCACCTTATTCTCAAAGCTAGTCGTAAATGTAAACGTAACTTAGTTGGACGTAAATCTACAAAACCCATTAGAAACTATGGCTACCGGGTAAATAACAAATGCGCAAATCGCAATTTCGTGTGTCGTTTACTGTTTACTAACAATAACATCGCGACGGCGAACCATGGTATTTTGGTATTGGTGAAGATCCGCGTTTTGGTACGAACTTTAGGGAATATTCTTAAGAAGGAAAAGATAACTCACGAGAAATTGGCCGAGTCGAAAACATCCGTTCGATCACCAACAAAAATATGTTCAATCCGTGGGTGTTCGTCATCGCAAACTGCTTCATTTATTAGAAAAGCTGCCAGTTTCCATAAATAATAGTAAATAACGGCGATCGTGCTTGATTTATTATATGTACACGACTTACGTGCAGCGTTAGTTGTAACCGGGGGTACTCTTACATTTACGTCCAACTTTACACGTAACTTACGTTTTCGTTGTTTCGTGAATAGCTCTTCAGTCGTAGATTTACGTTTACGTGTAAAACTAGACTTACGATGTTTTGTGAATATGTGTCCTGACCTTTTGTTCTAGTTCATTCAACTTTTAGAAACATAACTGAAAACCATGCTAGGAAAAAGGTATATTACCCGTCCCTAGATGGTAATTCTCCCTTTTCATTGGTTAATTGATCTCGTCATTATTTAAGCAAAGTAGTAGGTACTACTTTTAATGTGCACAGTCTTGTCGCATTACCACTGCATGCATTCCTTTTCATGATGTAATGTATATCAGCTAAGAAAATTAATGTAGAGGAACCAAAATAATATGGAGTGAATTTTATTATAACTCATTGATCTTTGGAAATATTTTTGGCACTCAATGTTTTATCGATATCTCAAGAAAATCGATCCTTGAAGTAGGCAATTTGTCAATCTAGTATACCAAAGGCTATGGTATGTGCCATCCTGCCTGTGGGATGGAGCATATACAAGATCCTTTGCCACTAATTAAAAAATTGATAGGGTTTCCTCTTTTAAGTCTTCTTGTAAAAATATTATTAAATGTTTGACATCCAATGGGCAATGGTTAATTAATCAGTGTGCTTTAGTTGTATCATTAAACAAAACAAACTGTGTTGTCTTCAAGCTTTGACATTAGTCCGATAAGAACATGTAGTCATCTACAGTGATAAACAAATATATTAACAATGATGACCCTGTTTTTTTTAAATACACAAAAACACATCATCAACTTTAATAAATCAAATGTTTCAGGTCGTATTGGTTATTTGTAGGAGCTCCAAAAGTTTTTCACATTAAACAGAAGACACATACCACAGAATAATAGTCCATTTGTTTTGACATGAGTCTCAAAAATCCTTGTAGTGTGCTTTAGCAAAATCATTTGTTAATTACATAGTTACTAAACTTCTTCAAGTATGATACAAAATTGTTAAAGACATATTTTCCATGATAATAACGTCACTGTACCAAGCTTACTTGAATGTTTGCTCTCTTTCAGTTTCCTGTTCAAGTGAATCTCCTAGTCAGGTTTATGGGACATATCGACACTTTTGGTCCACCATCCATCTGTGTTATGCTACAAGTCGAAACTGCATTCTGTTACTCCTTTCGTGTTCCCTTTCAACATAGTTCTGTTATTATTTCTAAGAGTTTAAAACAAAAATGCATTCTGGTTTCATGTTGTGTATGTAAATGTTACTCATGTTTGAACTATGATTCAGTTTCTTAATTTTTAAACATCTGTTTTATGTTAATTAATACAAGTGAAGAATTATTTTTTGCATGAAAAACATTGTGATGAGTGATGAAGTATATATGTTGTTGTTTAGAAACAAAAGTCAAACGTGAACTGGGAATAAATTGTTTCATGGTGTACATTTGCATCAAATCATATTATAATGTTTGTAACATTTAATAGTGCCTTGAAGTTGCACATATTCCATTCATCAATCATGACTTATAATATTGTATGCAGAACTTTTTATTGTTTGATCTAGTACGGTACATTATTTTGTAATGTTTGTATTTAAAATGTGTTTTGATGTACAGATTATGTTCTGCTTCAAAGTGGGTACTTTTCATGAGAGTGAGTAGCGATTATATATTTTGGATTTTGTAAAAACAAAATTGTTGTTTATATGGTGAACAATTTGGTGTAATAAATTTCTGTTATGTAATTATTGCATGTCTTTTGTTTGCCATTATGAATCATTGCAATTTAAAAATATATATACTGAGTATCTAAACAGTTTATATATCAAACGTTTTCTTTTCAGTGCAGATTGAATTTTAGTGAACAAAATATTTAAAACCCCATTTTGCAGTCTCATTTTATTTGGAAGTCAAACATATCTGTACTAACCCTTACATGTATGTTCATAGATGAGAATCCTCCAGAATTCAGGATTTTTGCTCAACCCGATTTTGTTCAGAGTTTTATCAAAATTCGCTACGTTTCACCCCAGAAGTCCATTTTGTACCAACCGCCATTTCGGCGATTCTAACATTGCTGCATTTATGTTATCCACATATGTTAACTTTACCATTGCTCCTTTTTTATCTAAATGTGTGTAATAGTTCGGAAAAACATCATATGCCTCTCAAGATCCTGGCTATGGGCCTGACAAAGGACGAAAAATACTTCCTCTTTCTATTTCCAGTCGTAGACTACAGCCGAAAACTTGATATAAAATGAACAAAAAAGAATAGTAGAACACTTTTTTTTTTTCCTAGTACAGTACACATTTATAATAAATGATTCATAATACTACATACATCATAATTCGGTATTTGGTACAAAATCCCCTATACTCCACATATTCTTTAAGGTAACCACAGTCAACAAAACACTTTTTTTTTTAAACCTACACAATGCACAATGTGTGTCAACTATTAAAAAATATATATAAACTATTATGAAAATTAAGATTTATAAAAATATTGCGGAGGAAAAA
>JAECMU010064293.1:0-16057 GCA_016106625.1 Dracogyra subfuscus
CCTTCTGGAAAAACTGCAACTGGAATGTATCAAATTAACCGTTTAATTATTTAATTCCTACTTAATGCGGGGTATTGTCATAGGAAGTGAACCTTCCAATGCCAAGCGTAGCCTGCCCAGAGGCAATTAGATGTACTCCATAGCCATACTTTCTTAATTGATACACAGTGGAGATGGCGGGACTGAATGGGTACTAGTATACCTGAAGGGGTGAAGATCAGTTCGTTGCTGGGCCTTATCACTGTTGTTAAGTATCCCTGTTATATAATAGTAAACATTTACTGTGGCCGCTTAATACAGGTATTTTAGTGATTTGGGATCCGATTTGGGTGGCCGCTGGCCGCGTTAGACAGGTGACCGCTTATGGTGGGAGATGGGTAGTAAACATAGCTCCTTTTTTTTCTCCAGTTCATCTCTGGACAAATAAGATTGCCGTAAAGAGTATAGATGCATATATTGTGTAGCAATTTGGTAAATGTGCTTAAATAAAAGAAAACTTGTGACTTACAAATCAAATACTGCATTTAATTAAGGCACCATTTGTCAGTACATTTGTAACAAGTTGTATGTCGAGTAACAGGAAACACCACTTTTCTGGACAGTGTATAAATTCATAACAACCAAACCAACTATGAACCGGTTCACAGCCAGGTTCCCAAACTTCGGGGCCTTTCTACAAGGAAATTTCAGTTAGAGCTGGGGGGCTCTGACAATCCCAACCTCAAATTAGCAGGGAACCCCCAGCCCCCTGCCACAACAACTGGAAACACCCTACCCCCTCTCAGCACCACGTGGATTATCAAACTAAATCCCTTCCCAGCAGAAAAGACCACATTGAACATGCTCAGAAGGGATAATCGACACTTGAACTTGAGGGAGGCGACCACTTGGTCAATTGGGTATGTTTTGATAGCTGGTTCACTCAGCAAAACCAACCAGGGCATATGCGTTCAAGGGCACCATTACCAGCTCACGCCCAGTAAATGTTTTCACTGTCAGCAGTGGGGACATTGTGTGGCTAAGTGTCGCCATCACAGAGAACTTTCCACCTGTCACAGGTGTGGACAGAAACATGAAAGATCATCACACAACTCGCCCTGTACCAGACCTGTGCAATGCCCTAACTGCCTTAGCCGGCACATGGCTCACGACACCAGATGCCATCACTACCAGAAGGCGCTTCACAAATTAAACAGAACTAGCGAACAAGCAAATAAACCAGTCAACCAAAAAACTATTAGCATTAAGTCAGTTCCTACAGTTAATCAAAACTGCTCCTATGCAGAAAAACTAAAAACCAACTTGCCATCAAAAGTTAGTCAAATCAAATCCATCATTCAAACTCTAGTACAGGAGATATCAACAATTAAAGCTAGCCTAATTATCCAAAAACATTAACCTAATTAAATATAAAAATAACTAAAAACTTTAAAAAACATCGGACCAGCAGGAAATAAGGGCTTTAGCATTCTCCAATGGAATGCTAAAGGCCTCCATTCATGGGACATGGTGCTAAACTCATTCAACTCATTAAACACTAGCAACATCTAGCCAGATATAATTTGCTTGCAAGAGTCGGTACTAAAAAAATAAATAATAATAATGAAGTATTTAAAATTCCAGGATATACAAGTTATTATAAAAATAGAGAAAATATTATCAGAGGTGGAATAGCCACTCTAATTAAAAATACCATATGGCATACTGAAATTAAATATGATTCTATTAATAAAAACTTAGAAGTCCTAGGACTTACTATACAAAACAATAAAATGCCTACTGACGTCATCAATATTTATAGCCCACCTGGAATGGCCCATAAACAACTAACGTTAAGAGATTACAATAAACTCTTAAACCCAAACAATAACTTAATTCTTGTAGGAGATTTTAATTGTCATAGCACACTGTGGGGAGGTCTGCACTCCGACACACAGGGAGACATACTAGAGGAATTCATCAATACACACAATCTAGTATGTCTCAATGATGGCAGTACTACTTTTATCAACGATTATCTGGGCACATCTGCCATCGACCTAACTATCACCTCTAACAATATAGGTGCAAATGTCCAATGGGAGGTGTTAGAAGCTCTCAACAGTGACCACCTCCCCATTCTTACCAGCTATAAATGTAATACTACTTATACAGCAGAAGATAAATGTATACCTAAATTTAAATTTAGTAAAGCTAACTGGACTGGCTTTACAAGTGACTAGAAAAATTAAGTTAGAAAACAGTCTAAACATTGACGACGCCACTAATAAACTTAATAATAAAATACTGAAAAGAATATTCCTAAAACTAAACCCTTCAATAAAAATAGACCAGTTAACTGGTGGACGGACAAAATATGAGGCTTTAGGAACAGGATGCATAAACTTTATTGAAAAACAGGGAAAAAAGACTATCACACTAAATATAAAGTAGCCAAAAATTAAGTTGATAAGCTTATCATCAATGCTAAACAAGCCAGCTGGCATTAATTTTGCGGTGAAATTAACAATAGAACATCTATTAGAGAAACAGGGTTCATACACTTCAAATGTTTTCATTTTCCAGGACTATTAATCACTATTCTTGTTCATTTTCCAGGACTATTTTATATTTTTCCAGGAGTCTAAAAATATGACTTGAAAAGGATTGTTTCTTAACGACACCTCAGCAGGACGTTTATTCAGTGTTATCCAACATACAATACTTAATTGTTACATGTGATCCAGTAGTTACACCACTATGGATATATTATATCTTTTGGATGCTAAAGGTGTAAATATAAAAATACAAATGTTGAAATAAAATATATTTTAATAATTAAGTTTGCTGTACATTGTACATAATCAGGGTTCATACACTATTTTGGTTCATTTTCCAGGGCTATGTTACCTTTTTCCAGGGGTCTGAATATATGACTTGAAAAGAAGTGTTTGTTTAACAACACCCTAGAAGATTGTTTAGTCAGTGTCTGCTATGTCTCCAACATACAATACTTGTTACACACTGTCTACAATAGTTACACCCAACTCTTGACATAACTTTTGGATATATTTAAAAAAACACACAAAAAAAAACATTTATTTTATATTATCAAAAATTTTAAAATGGAAAAAAAATAATCATTTTTCTACCCAAATCTATCAAGAAAAAGAGACAGTAATGTTTAAATACCGATATTATCCACATCTATCATTTCCACTAACATTTTTTTAAAAAAGAAAAAGAAAAAAGTCCCAAAACGTCTAACATTAACTAATACATTTACGGTATTACGTTTATAGGTCAGTGCTTATAAGAGTACATGTACCGTATACGCAAAAATGTTCGCGAATAAAATATTCCGCGAAAATCGCGAATATGTTGATAGCACCGCGAATTTAATTATGTGCGAATTTATTTCCGATTTGGTATAATTTTTATGAATAAAAAAGATTTTCTGTATCGCATGTGCATGTTCCATCAATATCATGTCTTATTAGACATACATACAACACTGACATCTTCGCCGACAGCATGGTAACATGTCCAAGTGTTTGTGAAATCACTGAAAAGAGTTCGCCAAAAGGAATATGTGTAGTTTTTATTTTATTATCAGGGACACAGTCGCAAAAATTATTCCTCGCGAAATATACAATGGAAACCCGACCGCAAATTATTTTAGCCGCGAAAATATTTGCGTATACGGTATGTACTTTAAACCATTTTTTTTTTTTTTTTTTTTTTTAAAAAGTACCTAATGACAAAATTACATACATATCATATAAACATGTTTTATTTTCATTAATAATTAATTATTTTAAACTCATTAGTGACATCGTGTTTCAAATACGAAATTTACCAGAATTATACCAGTTTTCATGAGTAACTAAATGTCAACCACATTATTCATTGATAGCACAAAAATAATCTCTTGAAGTGGACTCTTTGTTATCACCAATTTATATCACAAACAATCAAAACTAACCCATAAAATGATTATTTATTTAGTTAATTTGTAGCTTCAATGACATGCATCAACATGTGGATACCGTTTTGCTGTGTACTGGGTCGTCTAAGACTTCAATGTGTCAACTACATATTCTCTTGCTGCACAGACGCATTGCAGACATATGCCTTAGGAGTAGTTGTTTTTGGCGCTGGTTACAGCTATCTACTAAATTATTTATCTTTGACAGTAGTTTCCAACTCACAAATGTCAAAAACAAGACTGCTTACAGTCACATAATTTATTCAACCAATCACAAGTTGTGTTCATTTATGTCCACGCCTTCTTACTGTGTATACATTTTAACAGTTGACCAAAGGCAGTCAATCTCTTATAATTACTTCTGCATGAAGACTATAGCTTAGAACCAGACATCAAATGCTATCATTTATAAATATATTTTCCAAATAATTATGATTAAATGAAAAATATATATATATAAAAGAATAGTAAAATTCCAGGACTTTCCAGGGGGTTAATTCATTTTTCCAGGGTTTTTAAGCACTTTCCAGGGTGAAAATAAAATTCCAGGACTTTCCAGGGTTTTCCAGGATGCGTGCGAATCCTTCTCAGAAATGTGGAAAACATTTAAGGCTATTCAAGGACAACACACTAATTCCAGTCCTTCAAAAGCATAACACAGCAACTACTAATAAACCAAAGGCCAACATTCTCAGTAAAACTTACAGTAAAAACAGTAGCAATGAAAATTTTCCTAAACAATTGTTTGAGAACTTTAAGAAAGATAACTCTCTACCATCTACTGATACTAAAACAGCAAATCACCCAACTACTGATAACTTAGAATTTAATAAACCAATAATAATGTTAGAATTAAAACAGTACTTAAAGCTAAACAAATTTATTGCCATCGGGCCTGATAAAATAAGCTATTCACTACTTAAGCATATACAGGACATAGCCCTAGAGGTAGTGTTATTGCTCTTTAACCAAATTTGGAGTGAGTGGAAACATGCAGAATGCTTTAGTCTCCCTAAAGCGGGAAAAGACCACTCCCTCCCAGGGAATTATAGACCGATAACATTCACGTCCCACCTGTGCAAAATACTAGAAACTATCATCAATAAACGACTTAATAAATATCTACTAGAAAATAATTTAATAACAAATGTACAAAGTGGATTTAGATCTAAACACTAACAGTAGACAAAATAGTATTAAAGTCAATATATTTAATTTTATCAATAACTTTATTCATAACAGATCAATCTGTTAGTTAACAGTCACTACTCAGATAGAACCGAAATAATAAATGGAATACAACAAGGTTCGGTCCTCTCACCAACCTTATTTAACATTTATATTAATGACATAACTAAAGCAGCTAATGCTAAACAAAACCTAAAACAACCACTCCTTTAAATACAGCACTATTTGCCGATGACTGTGCAAGCTGATATGGATACATTAAATAAATGGGCACTGAACTGGGGCATTAAGTTATCAGAAACTAAAACTGTCTATATGCTCTTCAATAAGGTCAGTAAACTAGTAATCATACATTAACAACAAATGGTAAACTAATTCCGAGAGTTAAAATTTTTAAATTTCTAGGTGTTACCTTTGATTCAAAACTAACCTTTAGCGATCATATTAATGACATAGTTAAAAGCTCCAAAAAAAAACCTCTAAACCTACAAAGAGCAATCTCAGGTCTTAGGTACCAGCAGGGGAATGCAAACAGAAAAAATATCTAAACACTCTTAATTAGTTAAAAACTCCAGGCTGTCAGATAATCTATCAATTTATACAGCATAACTAACAGCCACCTATGAAGCTCCAATCTGGATCAAAACTCAAAAATACTCAAAAAGCATTATCTTTTCAAACAGTCTTAGCTCTATCCAATCACTTCAAAGTAATAAATCCACCAGAGCAGATATTCTCGCAGCTATCCACAATATACTTCATTAACTAAACCAGCTCACATAGGTTTAATTGGCAATGAAATAGCAGACTATAGAGCCAAAACTGCACTTTCAATCACTAGTAAAATTACAACACTACCTTTAGGAATCTCAGAACTCATGTCAAAAGCAAGAAAACATTACATTAATCAATGGCAAGCTAGCTGGGACCTAACATGGCACTATGACATTAAACCAATAGTTAATTCAGTTCAACCTAAACACTCAAACACTTATGTGGATAAAATAATCATTAAATTACGGATAGGTAAATCAATGTAACTCAATAGTTATTCATTATCTACTAAAAACACTGACTGTGTGCGACACCCGGGACGATATGTAACACTATCTCCTAGATTGCATGCTACACAACAAGTCATAGAAAATTAATGATAGAATCAATACCCAAAGCCAACCAAAACAAAATAAATATGCCTAACGTATTACTTATCCCAGATAAACTCCACAAAAATAAAACTTTCAAAGCAGTATATCAATTTGTCCAGTCCACCAAACCAAAACTGTAATGCCACGCACTTCCCGCCTACCAGCGTTTAGTTGAAGCGGACACCCAACCCGAATTGATAGCAGGTAGGTTGGGAGGCCATAACACACTTACTGAGCTCCTGATATACATAGCTTTAAAATCATTAAAATTAGGAAAATTATCAAAACCGCCCACCTGTATGTCCCTTGGATGGAAGAGCAACCTTACGCACTCAACCAGATATGCACTACAATCCGGGGATCAACGGTGGGATGGTAGCAATTCATAATTAAGATACTTAATTAATATTCTGCTTAACCCATTACACCTATGACTCCCCGGGTGGAAGAGCGATCTTACGCATTTGACTATGACTATGCACTCCAACTCGGGGAGAGAACGGTGGAATGACTAAAGCAAAACATATACTTCGCCAAACCTTTAGAATTAGTAATCATTCAAAACCATCTGCCTGTACATCCCTTGGATGGAAGAGCAACCTTATGCACTCGACTAGATATGCACTCCAATCAGTGCATCAACGGTGGGATGGTAGCGAATAATGCTACAATAACTGCTAGATTAAGACACAGCTTTGACTCATTGCACCTGTGACTCTCCTAGTGGGACAGCGACATTACGCATTCAACCAGATTATGCACCCCAAGCTTGGGAGAGAATGGTGAAATTATCAAAGCAGGTTTTAAACTTAATAAACAATTGTTGGATCAATGCCCCACATTGTGGGCCCCCTGGATGGAACAGCAACCCAAAAGCACTCAACCGAACATGCATTCTGAGATGGGGGTCAACGATGGGGGTGCCAACAAGAAAATAACCCAAACAGGATAATATTATACATAAAATGTTTATTGTAAACATGAATTGATGCATCAGCTCATGATTGGTAGATAACAGTCCTCAGTGATTTAGTGGTCAGTCAAACAACCACAATAGGACACCATTAACTATCAGCCTTCTTTTGCAGCGCCCTGTCTGGTCCAATCCAGCCAATCACGGACAAGGAACATCACATGTACATCATTTATGCCTTGCACTTGCATTGTACATGTATTACCAATGAACTTTATTATAGCCAAAAAGGTGTGCATGTCACTTAGGTTCGCAGACAGAGAAACAGATAAGAAGCCAGACTTGCAGCTTCACAACAACCAGATAAGAACAAGTAAGATTATCTAGTTAACATTATTTATTACTAGTAATAAGTACAACTTTAGGGGTTGGAATCAAAATTGATTAGTACATGTATACAACTGTTGCCAATTAGTAGTCTGTCTGTCTGTCCATCTTAGTCAATTCCCTACCTATAATGACACGTTTATTGGAAGCAAAATTAAACATGCTGATGCACTCTGCTTTTAACCAAATACTCACACTACAAGGGTGAACCCCTTCAATTAAGATAGCTAGGCTAGTATAACTCCAGTGGCATAACTGAGTCTTTATTTGTGGGGGGGGGGCCAAAGGGGGCCAAGACCTTTGTCTATGGGGGCCTAGAGGACGGCATCGCTTTTGGGTCACATTTATTGTGTACAATCGAATGTTAAATGAGGGGGGCTAATGGGGTCCCATGGTGTGAATGGGGGGGGAGGGCACTGGCCCCCCCAGGCCTTCCCATAGTTACGACACTGTATAACTTCCTCTATCTTTGTATTTCATTATAATCCAAGGAGATGGGGGAGCGGTGGCTCTGAATAGATCGATGTGAAACACTAGAATAGGGACTTAGGATAATAAAAACAACTTTGACACCAAAGTAGGATTCACATACAGATAGCATACACACTGTATCAGTACATAGGGTGCACTAACTAATGATAACAATGCACCCACACCCATTTAATGGCCCAGCACGTAATGTAATAAAGAGCTGGACAAAAAAATACCAGCTCAGAGTACAGAACTGCACTGCACCCATGGGAAACTGAACAAAAGAATACCATTCTACACTACCCAACCCCAAATACTTGCTACTGTAGTCTAATATGTACTTGGTGACACTGAAGAGGAGGAACAACAATGGCCACAACAACAGCAACGTCCGGAACTCCCAGGAACAATTGCCTTGCCTACCGGTGTCTACACAACAGCACAAGTGTCACCTGGGTGGCCATGCCACGACCAGAAGCGGTCAGGCCCTTTCTAGGGGCTCTACAGGCAACCCAGGGAAATACCACATCAACACAAAGGTCTAATAAATGAGATACTCTAGACTTACTAAGATCAAAACCTATACTAGCTTCAGAACTAGTTTCTTTTTGGTCGACCATTCAAAATTGCACCAACATTTCCTCAAACCAAAATGCACACCTTTTCTCTTTGGCATATTAACTACTCCATTCAAAATTCCATAGAACCACCACTACCCATCTGTCAGTGAAGGCGGTCCCTCCTTTCCCTCCCCACCTTTCTTGCAGATGCTGGCTCCTGTGCCCATGACAGGCATGCACTACAATAACATGTTCTGAATGTGCACATTAAACCCTATGACATGACATGACCAACTATGAGGTGTGTTTTTCCAAACTGATATAGACATTATTGGCCAGTTCATGTTTTGTTTTTTTACCATCGGTCATTCGTGACACCTAAGGTGCGTATTTGGAAAAAAAGTCATTTCATAATATTAATCAGGTTTACAGTATATAATTTAATCCCAGAACCATGACCAGGATCCCACTTTTAGCTAAAAATTCCCGGATCCGGCTATTTATAAACTGGGATATCCCGCCTAGAATGCAGGATCTCAGTCACGATTTCATTTTCCAATACTGCCGATATCCTGATGGGTTTTTTCATTTGAGATACCAGAATTATACCCATTACAATGAATAACATAATTTTGAACACAACATAAATGTGCTTACTCTGTGGTCTCTGACATCTGAAATGGGAATAATTTCAACCAAGTAGAGATCCATGGCCGAGTGGAGCCAGATGTGTCCTTTTTCATTTGACACTTTCCCCAAAATCAACAGGTTGAACAAAAGATAATCCAAACCTTCCTGGACCTACAATGGGAAAAAATTAAATACTATAATATACAATCCTGAATCACTCTGAGGTCAATATCAGGATAAAACATTAATTACTATTCGAAATAACTCCTGTACTATTCTAATATCTTAACCATAATGTAGTATGAGGTGCACAGCCTACTGTTAATTTAATTATGTTATGAAAGTGATGGCTCACTGCACCCTGCTATTAATATACTTACTTTAAGTGCCTAAGTTTTTTGTGTAACAATGCTGTCATTTGTCCTCAGAGGTGGAAAAGCTGTGATAAATGTATTTTGGCTGTATATTCACATAACAATTGAAGTTTTAGTTTTGCACATAAACATTAATCTACGACTGAAAAATAATTCGTATAATTACACACAGTACAATATATTCAAAATATACAAGCAATTGAGTTTCAAAATATAAATCTTACCATGATCCATCATTCTTAGTGACATAATTCTTTGCATGAAATCATGAATGAACAGCACAAAACTACACATTGGCTATTGCGTTAAATAAATGCCAAACACAGTATAAATGCTAGAAAACATTTATAATGTTTTATGAATTTGGCCCACCATAGTAATACAGGCTTAATGTCACTAACACAACGACGCATTATGATATCACAAAAGGCTCAATCCAGGACATCATTCCAGCTCAGAAATGAAAAGATTCAAAAATACTTTACCTCTAAATGTACTAACTGTCTAAAAACAGAACTATGGCTGTACTTGTGTTTTACACAAGAAAGAAGAAAACAAAGAGTCCCTTGTGGTCACTGCAGTAAGTTGTTGAACCCACCTGCCAGATTCATGAAATGCATGACACCAACTTTCTTTGGAATTTAGAATGATCAAATTTACAAATGGTATTTTTCCATGGATCATGGAAGAAGTTACAGTTTAAATGCATTTCTCCATGCAACTCTAGTAAACTTCATCTGATCCCCAAACATTCATGAAATTCACAACTTTGACAAACCATCTAATGACCTTTATAGATATGAAGACTATTTATTTTTAGCATTGCTGTGAATAAACAATAATTTGTTTAGTCAGCTTAATTTTGGTAGCTTAATTTGCCTCTTTTGGGCCTCACCCTTAGGCCCGGAGTGGGGGCAGGGGAGGTGTCAGAATGACTAAATTCAGACATTTATTCCTCCATGTGTCATGGCTTGACATTTATTGAAGAGATTTTTTTAAAACTGTATTATTTTTTTCTCCTTTGAGGCCCAACTCCTCAGACCCTCAGTATAACCATATTCACAATTGTGTTACCCACCAAATTTAGTTGTAAATGATCTTGTAAATTTGAAGAAGTTATAATTTAAATGCATTTCTGTATATAACTATAGTTTTGGGGATGGTTCTTTTAATTTAATTATATATAAGAATTGTTTCTCTTTTTTTAGGAATTTATCAATGTATAAAAGTCACAAATGGTATAAAATCGTGTTGCGTAGCGAAGCGATTTTATACTACATGTGTGACTTTTATACATTGATAAATTCCTAAAAAATGAGAAACAATTCTTATAATTACAAACAGTACAAGAATTGTTATAGATGAACATTTTAAGCTTATAAAATGTAGATTCTGACCCTTTAATAAAATATTATGAGTCTTCGGTATGATGTCATATTTTAAAAATGACGTCAGAGAACGTTGTTTCAGAGAACGTTGTCTACAGTGAAGGGGAGGTTAATCTAGTAAATACAAGAACTTTCGAGAAACGTCTAGCAAGTTACATTTGGTATAAAAACACTTTGTTCGTGTTCAGAGACAGGCGATTTTCTTATTAACGAACAACATAGCCACATGTTGCTTTACATCTGAGTTCTGTGCAGACGCCTCATTCTAAATTCGCAATCACATCTGCCGAAGACCATGATGACATATTTTTATGAGGTTATTCAAAGGATAACACTTGGGTTTTTTAGTGACGTCAGCCAATCAGAATACTGTAAATTGTATAAATTCGGAAAGTTTGTAATTATATATATATAATTTAGTATTTGTTTTATTATTATTATTAAAGTGTGACTATACAGCCATGAGTAATAAAATTTGACAAAACAGTCATGATTGATTAACAATTAATGTGCAACTAAACAGCCCCCAACAACTGAAGTGACTTAAAGTCACAAGCAATGAAAGTGTGACTAACAGGTACAAGCAAATACAATTATAAGTGTGACAACAGCTACAAGATTAAGTGTTATTTGTTTTGTTTTTAAAAACTATTATTATTGTTTAAATATTATTATTAATATTATATTATTTATTTATGACTGAATAAGACAAATGAAAAATTACATCCAAACTAGCTGAACACTCTTGCAATAACCTTTATTTATCATATAGGCAGCGTACCCAGCGTCATTAAAGTATGTGATATATGTTTCAGATCATATACTTTCAGAATTAAATATTTGCAAATTAAATGCAAATTAGATATAATCAACCATGTTTTTAACAATAAGAGAATGTACTACATTGACACTTCATAATTGACATATGCATTAATAGTCTTAAAACAATAACATTTCAATAGCAACAGTAAATTTACATTAAAAGCTGTTTACGTCTGCGACTAGCAGTTATATTGGGGCAAACAATTACCAGTATTTGGCATCTATGTCACAAAGAAAATGACATCATCATAGAAAATGGAGCATTTTAATTTAAGGAAAAAAAGAGAAATATTTGTATTAACTGTATTTGTTGTACTGTAATAGCATTTTTTATTATTGTCTCCAGAATATAAAAAGGCAGTGTCAGGGTTGGGGTACCCTGATCTCACTGTCTCACAATATTGTTTTAATTTTATATGGTATACATGCAGTTTTATATACATACAGATAAATGGCAAAATATATACACACAAATAGATATAATCCACACACTTTATGTATATTGTTGTTGTTGATATTTTGTTTGTTTTTTGTTTTGTTTGTTTGCTTTGAGATTTTTATATATTTTTTAAAATAATTATCTTGGGCCAAGAAGGAAAACAAAAAGAAAAAGGAAAAGATGTTATGTATGGAATTAGTACTGATACAAGAAAGTATTTTGAAAAGGTGTGTGAAGAAGTATAAAATGCGAAGAAGGTATTTTAGAAATAAATATATCCCAATATTTGATATATTTAATAAATTATACCACTGTCTTGAAATCTTCATAATTAATTTTTTTTATATAAGATACATTTTTCAGTTTCCAACTTTTGTTTAAAAAAGGCAGAGAAGTTTTTAGTTTTTGTATTTTCATGGAATAAATACAATATTTTATGTTAATAATTAATCAATTTAATGCATATATATATATATATTTTTTAAGCAGACCTAAAATGGCAATATGTTTATCTATAATTATGCACTCTTCTATAGTACTGAATATCCAGTTTGTAATATCTTTCCAAAATTCTTGAACACAACAACAATCATAAAATAGATGTTCAAGATTACAAAAAGTACATTTATTTGAATTAATATAATGTATTATATATAGAAATGTGTTTGTACTGTAATAGTAATAAGAATTGTGATTTAGTCGTAGATTTAAGTTTACATGCAAGACTAGGCTTACAATGTTTTTTTGAAAGTGGGCCCAGAAAAATAAAAAATAAAACATTACTTCATGCGCTAGTTTGGTTTTAAGTATGTATATTCAAAACGACGTCATTAACATTTGACATCATTTTTTATAAAAAAATTCACCTCGTCACATATCCATTCAATTTCAATTCAATCTATTGTCCAATACCAAACAATCTAGTATCAGCAAAGAGAGATAAAAGTAGGTCTATATATCAATAACAATAATTAATAATAATAGCAATATGAATATACACGCCAGACTGAGACAGATTGAGTAATGGCTCACTGAATTTATAGTTAAAGTCTATCCCATCCTCATACAAAAATGTTTTCTGTAAATAATTAAAATTTTGTCTGATGAAAGAAGTAAAAGTGTTTTGGAAATAATTTTAAAAAAATACTATTTGTGCGTACAATTTAGAAAAGAACCTGGTCAGATTAAATAACTTGAAGTAAAACTAGAATTTGTTGTTCATATATCAAACTTGTTCTTCAACAAAAGTTTTTCCAAAACATGTTGCTGTATCTCTTTTTGGAACAAAAAATGCTCCACCTGCCTACTTGCGTTTTATGTTCTGTCCACAGTGTTAAATCATCCCAGGTAAAAACATCCACAAATTGCCCATAAATGCTTTTACTTGCATAAAATTACTTTTTGTATACAACTATAGTGGGGTTGGGGGTTGCAGAATGACCAAATTAATTGGCTACATTTCACCCTTTTAGAGCCCTGTGCCTCAAGCCTCTGGGTGGTCAGAATAATCAGTCATGAATTTGTTTTCCCATCTACCAATGAATCTTCACACAAAATATAGTTGGAACTGGTCAAGTAGTTTTGAAGAGGAAGTTGAAGAATTAACAGATTCAATGCATGTCTCTTTATAACTCTAGTAAACTTCATCCTCTAACTGGGGAGAAAGGGGTAACTCCAGATTAATGACATTAACGAATTAGTTCAACCATCTATTGACCTTTGAAGACTATTTGTTTACTCATATATGGATGAAAACCGATTGCAATAAGTCACTTGACCAAAAACATAAATTAAAAGCTTTAAAACAAATAGTCATCATTTACCAATGTTTATACCTCATATGAAATGTTCAAATGAAAAACCCTTGGAAAGATTTGTCCAGGTTTCAATGTGCATGGCAAGAGTTTGTCAGCAACCTGTGACATCGTGACATTCTTCTCATACAGAGGAATAGATACGGACAAGTCTTTATCACTAAACACAGGATTCAGTTCTTGGAGTTCTGCCACTCTGCGTTTCTTATACAGAGTTTTTCCAATGCCAGCTCTCTTGGATTTCACAACACGCACTGTAGAACTACAAATAAGGAAACATTTTATTATAGAAGTATGCATACAATACACTTATAACTTATAAATTTCAGGAATTCATCAATTAAAATATGTTCATGTACTTACTGTGAGAAATCTATAAAAGATGCAGATTTTATTCCCTTCTCAACACAGACTGTTGTGAACTTCTCTGTCAGGTAGTCTTTGATGTCCTTCACTCTGATTATTGGCGGCTGACAGCGATGACGATCCAGAGCTGCTACAAGGCGAGTTCTGAACTCATTTTCTGATGAACACAGAACTACAAATGTGTAGTCACAATCTTTAGCTGAAATCAAAGAGAACAGCAAATGAGGACAAATACTTTTGTGCAAATAGAGTAACAACATTTTATAGTAATCTATCATCTTTAACATGCTTCAATAATTCAATTCAAACAATTAAATCCTGAAAACATTAACATAAGCAATACAGGGCTCAATGCAGAACTTTTTTTCACTTGCTGCTGGTTAGTAAAGAATAAAACTTACTAGCCAGGTTTCTTCATCCACTTGCCAGTTTTATCCAGTAACAATAAAATAAATGCAACATTCGTTTGAGTATGTTTTATTATTATGTTTTGTAACTTGTTTATTATCATTATTACGGACTTAAAGATTTCGTAGGCGTGTTCAGCCTGATTGTATCTTCTAAGCTGAATATTTTCTACTCGCCAGTTGGCTATTACTTGTTGGCTATTACTTGTTAACAACCAGTCGCCAGTAAACAAAAGTTATTCGCAAATGCGAGTGTTTTACTCGCCGTGTTGAGCCCTGCAATAACATGTTTTATTACTTCATATTCAATAAGATTTCATTTGAGATCACACAGCTCTGCTCTGTAGTTTTGTGAACCCATAAATCATGATATTGCATTATTTCCAGTGTACAATGATAAATTCACCTAACATTGATTAATAAGCACTATTGGTTTTACCAACATAATTTGGAAGTTGTAGCTTCTTATAATGCAAAATACTAAGTCTGGTGCTTACTACAGTCAAACCTCGTTATATCGCCTACCTCGGGACCCTACCGATTTTGGCATTATAATGAGTTTGGCGTTATAACGAGTTTAATTAGATTCATTGATGCTGCTCATGGCCTATTCCAGGAATTGATCCAGAACACCCCAGTGATTATTTTGTTATTTTTGTTTTAAAAGAAAGTAAAAGAATAAGCTAAATTATGGTTAATATCCTCTTTAATTTCAGGGAGGGAAGTACGGAAACATGTTTGTTTAGTTACTAACATTTCCAAACACAATTTGTAATTTTTATCTACAGTATAGAGTTAATAAAATCATTTTAAAGTTGGTCTTAACATTACAAAATCATTAATTATAAGTGGATAAAAAGGTAGCTTGATTTTGCATTCCTTAATTTTTGAACGACCATCACTGTTTCAAGTGCTCTGTGACGTCAGACATTCAGAGAATGTGTGGCTGCCAGTCTATGAACATGCAGACGCACGTGGTTAATCGTTTGGCACACATCGGCGATACCAAAGCATTTATGAAAACAATTACAATTGCTTAAACTGAAAAAAAAACAAACAAAAAACATTATTTTATTCTCTAAGTACGATCCAAAGTAAAACTACAAATGTAGATTTGATTGTTTATTTTCTTGTGGACAAGATTGACTGACGGCGGTATATCGGGTTATTTTACAATGCATTT
>JAECMU010064293.1:16191-28704 GCA_016106625.1 Dracogyra subfuscus
GGGGGGGGTGTCCGGTATAACGAGGTTTGACTGTAGATTGCATAGTGCTCAAATGTTTTAATATAATATGAATAATATTGTTTTATTAAATTGATTGAAGTATTAAAACAATAATGGCACTGTAACGAGACCAATATGTTTTATGGAGCACAAAAAGCAAATACTGACCTCTGCTTTTGTCATCAGATATGTTTTTGATCCATAAAATATCATATCAGTCTCATCGCAATACAATAATTGTTTAATATTAATCTATCATCAACAACATGCTTCAATATCCTGAATCCCAATAGTCTATTAAAGTGCCTATATCTAATTAAGATGCAGGCATGTCCATCCTATGCCCTGTTTCTGCCATGACCGGTAGCTAGGTATAGGACAGATTCAATATTCAATGTCTTGACTTGTTTGTATAGTCACAATCTTAAGCTAAAATCAAAGAAAACAAACAAAGACAATTAAATAAGCAATAAAATATTATATTTAATTAGTCTATCAACTCCAACATGTATATACTTCAATATCCAACATCTTGCTGGGATATACTAGTAGTTAAATAACAGTGGTAATATCATCACTCATCCTTTCAAAAATCCATTTTTGCATTACTATATACATACTGACCAGTTAGTAAAATTGGTAACGTTTTTAGCTATTGCTAGAATCACAAAAATACATATAGTAACAGCACATAATGATTGCAACCAAAAATCCTCATCCAATGTCAGAATATTTAAGGTTTCTGTGTTACCAATATTCAATAACCCATTACTGACATTTGATCCACAATCTTTAAAACAATATTAATCAGATTAATATTTCCTTATACATGTAATTAGCTACCAATTAAGACGGCCTCTACAAAATGAAAATGTATCAGAAAGAAAGTAAATATCTATGAATTAAAACATAGTTTATAACTATCAATATTAGGATCACCAATACTGAATGAATGAATGTTTAACAACACCACAGAATGAAAAATATATTGGCTAATGGATGTTAAACAAAGGTAAATATATGAATGAATAATACAATTACTGTACCAGCCCAAATAAAAACACTAGCGCTCAAATAAAGCTTACCATTTGCGACATTAATGTAGTCAATAACCTTCTTTTCTACCTTTTCTTCTGTTTCATACAGCAAGAGATCAGCATATGCCAAACAATGGATTTTCCCCAGTGAGCTGAAAAATGCTCGTCTTAGAAAAATGTCGACCTGCAAGTAAATTACATGTAATAGCAAATAAGCTTTTTTTCTTTCAATAATGAAATAATATAATGAAATATCCATTATATTCATTAGTTTAAATTTGTGTGAATTTGTTCTTTTCTTGATGAACGTACAAATTACGTCACCAGAGAATATGACATAAGATGACATCATTTTATATTGTCAATTTGTATTAGTGTATTACATTTTTGTGTGAATGGCATAGATGCTTCATACAGTTTACACATGAAAGACAATCTAATGACCTTATTTACATCTGAATGCTCAATAAACACAAACGTTTCTGCTTATGATATATGATATTTTTTAGTAATATAGTATTAATGACATTCTACTATAATTCATAACCTGAACAATTTTCTTCTAAAATAATTTTTATGTAAATTGCTTTGTATTTAAGGATTGTCTATTATTTCTTTTATGTTTAATTTTTTTTTAGCAAACTGTGTCAATATGTGAAGCCATTATCACATAAGTTTGTAGATGATTTTGTTTGTTAATACCCAGATGAACAGAAAAGAAATAACCAACAATATTTCTAAGTAAATTTGAATCATACTTGTTAATAACACTAAAATTTCATACTCTATTTTTAATTATCTTTGGTCTATAAACAATAACTTTCCCATATAAAATGACATCATCAGATATGACATTCCCTGATGATTTAATTTTCATAGAGAAATGACCAAAATCCTGTTGCTATGTTTGGATCAGTGCAATGACATTACGTTGTAATGAATATAATGGAAATTTAATTATTTCAGGTTATCATTCATATTTGAAGTTTGTTATACCGTATATTGCCGTGTACGTATTAGCCGGCAATATACGATAACTGAAACTGACAACAGGCTGTCATTTGTGCTTTGCTGAGCAATGGCAGCACAGACGACGAATCGAGTGTATACTTTTGACAATCTCCGTTCACAGCGAACACACACACATTTAAAAAAAGTGCATTTGAGCTTGTATTTCATATTTATACATGATGTTATAATATGGTAACCAGAGACTGTAACTTTAATATGAGTGGACAAGCATTTTGCAATATTAAAAATAATACTCACTTCATCAAAAGATGTTTCTGATGTGCACAACAAAACCTCATCGGGTCGAGGCAGTGGTTTACTGGGGTCTTCCATATACATACAAAGAACTGCATTCAGCATATCACCTACAAGTTTGTATAATTTGACTGTAAGCTCAAATGATGATTGTAACAAAAAACTGTGGCTTACAATTAAACAAGAGACTCAGTCTTAAATCTATGATGCCAAATTATTCTGAAAGGAAAAAGAAACGTCGGGTCATAAATTGTGGAAAAATTCCTCAATAAGTGGGCAGATTTGTATGAAAGTTATACAAATAACTCACTGGGTTATTGTGCATTATACCCTGTTTCCACACTCAATGAAGTGTGATAGGGAGCGGCATATGACCAGAACCGAAGCAATTTCACAGTTCATGCAAGGTCATATGCAAAGCAGGGGTGGGGAAATGCCCTTTTTTGCCGGTCTGGGACCGATCTCAATCTCTGAGACCGAAATTATTTTTTTTAAACGTGGGTTTGCCAGTCCCACTTTTGTCATTCTTGTCGGTCCGAAGCACTTGTCGATTTCTATTATTGGATCAAATACCAACTATATATCAAGTGGATCGGCCTACCCAGACATCTGTATCTCATACAGAATTTAAAATAATAAATACTGTAGAGTCAATCGACTGCCACACATTTGTCCAAAGTCGCTGAGCCGGTCAAGAGGTTAAACAGATGTTAACGATAGCACCGTTCTTAGTTTAGACAGCCATCAAGGTATTACATTCCAAGTAAAACAAAGGACCAGAATTTGCAACTGGTTACAATCAACACCTGTCAACACCTATGTATGGAACTCTGTCGGGTCGAGTGCGCTAGTCCGAAGCGAGAGGCTTTTGTGCAATACAAACTGCTTAAAATAGCATAAAATATACTGAAATAATAAATAAATGTATTGATTGTTGACTGTTCAATGTAGTTTATCCAATAATTATCAAAGATTTTAAAATTAATAAAAGGTTTCCACCTTTTTTGTTAACAAGTGGGAGTAAGCACAACAGCTACATGTACTGTTATCTCTAGAGCCAGTAGAGTTCAAATTTCATCCAATCAGTGATGACGTTATTACTCTCTTTGTCTAAACATGTGCTAGCTCGGACTTCAACAGTGTGATCTTTTATTTATTTTCAGGACACTGTACCGAATACTTGTACTTTTTATACATATATGGGAATTAAAATTCATAACTTGTTTTTTTTAAATATTATTTATTCCATTATGTAAAATATACATACAATTTGTGGGTTTTTCCCCACTGATATGAAGAAAAAAACACTTCAAGTTTTCATGTTTATTGTTTCACGATTCACAATTTGGCAAATATCGTCTTTTAAATGTTTTTATTTAATTATTCCTTTCACCCCCCCCCCCCACACACACACACACACACACACTCTGGTAGTGACAACAGCAAGTGGGACCGATTGACAATTGTGTTTTTCCCCACCCCTGACGCAAAGACAAGTTGCCATGCAATTTTGTGTGAATGTTCGAACCATACAACGTCTTGTGATACGTTTATGAGTTACAGGAAGGGTTGCCGACCGTCCCCGGTCAGGGCACCATGTAACGTCACACCAAGAAGACTGAGCATTTGTGCGATTGTCACCTTACTGCCATAGGCACCCACAAATTAATCATCTCATCCACCCCAAAACTGTAAGGAATCGGCTAAGAGAGGCCAATCTCGTTGCACGTCATCCCTATGTTGGTCTCCCTCTAACACCATTAACTCGACAACATCAAATGAATTGGCTGCATGCACATGCACCAGGAAGGTTCCGCATGATGCAATGGAGGCATGTACCGTTGACAGATGAATCAAGGTTCACACTTTTCCAGTCGGATGGGCAAAGTTGCGTGTATCGACATCATGGGGAGAGTTGATGAGAGGGACAGATTTGGTGGTCATCGTCTTTGGTGGTCATCGCTGGGAACATAACAGCCGTCTGATACAGGGATGAGATCCTGCAGCCTCACGCCTTGCAAAACAACCTGACATTGCAACAAGACAATGCAAGGCCGCATCTTGCAATAGTGTGTAGGGACTTCCTTGCAGCGAACAACATCGTCCCCCTCGACTGGCCCGCTTACAGCCAAGATCTGTCCCCCATCAAGCACTTGTGGGATCAGTTGGACAAGAGAAGGAGGACTCATCCAAACCCACCCATCACCCATGCCCTGCTCAGAGATGCCTTGGTAGATGAATGGAATAACATTCCAATGAGGAGTGTGAATGCCTTGATGAATTCCACAACCAGGAGGGTTATGGAAGCTACACAGGCATGGTACAAGTGAGACCATTGAGACTAATGGACCCATACACAGATTAACGAGAATTAAATGACATGTGACAGATACTAATGAATTGTTTTCATTAGTGTTTGATTTCAATTATAGGGGGGTACCCTCATTTGAAATCGGGTTAAATGTTGCCATTTTTTTTCATATTTCAATAAAAAATGTACAGTATTATCATTAGTGTCTTCCTTCATACAGGGTACCCACAGAATTTTCTAATTAAAATTCCCTGTATTTTCCCTGAATTTTCCCTGTTGTAAAAGATGTTTCCCTGTCTGATATCCATGATTCTTTATTGTATACAACAGCCTCCTGCCACCTCCAATAGCCGTGCCTTAACCTCCAAATACCATAATCAACATATTTTGACAAGAAGCAAGTATGAGGGTTATCAGGAGCAGCTGAAACCCAGTCTATGAATTGAGGGTCAGTTAGCCATACAGGATTGAAGGTTGTCATGATGAAATAAAACTAATTACTACAGGCATTTTAATCTAAGATTAAAATTTCCCTGTGTCATTCACAGCTGTGGAGACTTATCTTGCCTTATAAATTTATAATAAAGGCTTTGGATCAGAATGTATTTTTCCAAATATGTGCGCAACTTTCATTAAAAATATTTTGGTAAAAATATTTTTTTCTTCCAGGTTTTTTGTTTTAGATTTAATTATCACAAAGATAAGTGTTCACATTGAAGATTATTATGTATAGCAGAAATGTCAGAAAAGCAGATCTAAGACTACACTATGTCACTGTTAATGATACATTAGTATGGCATAACCAAATTTAATGACTCAACATTTCTGATATACATAGAATAATGGTCGCTTATTTCCATTTTGACTTCTAGTGTTTTGGGTGCTATATGTAGATCATATAAACACAGCATTTTACTTGGTGGAAAATTTTATATAGTGACCAGATGATTTCTCAATAAAAATAAATCTATGATAGTTTTTGAAACATACACTAGAAATCACCAGTAGCTATCATTCAATATCATCAAACACCACTATCTTAGGTTTATTACATTTGTACCTTATGTGGATACATATCCATGTATATACAATATAGGACTCAACAAAATGACAGCTGTATAATGCTGTAAACTAAATTTTCTGACAGTGGTATGTATTGCAGTTTTATTTATTTATGAACCATTTTGTTTTTTAAATTGAACCCAAAAATGGTATGTTATTGTTATTTTAAAAACACCTTTCTTTTATTCTGACATCAAACCAAATTGAAATTATTTTTATAATACACCTTAAATGGAGGATGACAAGGACTATTCCAGCATGCAACTAATTTACTTTGGAAAAAAGTGTTTTCCATTTCTTTTCACATTACCGGTCCTCAAACAAGTGCATCATTCAACAGATGGTGGTGGGTGCCGAGATCCGTAGATGCTTCTTGTAACTCCCCAAGACCGGATAGCAGATGACCAGTGGAAGAATAAGGCCAAACATGGTGACCCCTCCTCCTAGGGATGCCCGCCACAAACCAATGCAGGTGATGTTAGCAACAACAACCAGAATGGTGGCATCCGTCAGCAGTGGCGGTACAGCCCCCAGTACAATGGACCAGGAGGTGGAAGCCACTTCAAGTGGTTCTGACAGGGTGGAAAGACGTTGCCACCATAGATGAATGTCATGGGTGACCCTCACATATTGAAGAGTTAGTTTTCACTAATTGTCTGACAACATAATGAGGTGCATCCATCAGAACACTAAACAACAAAGCCCTGTGTGTTTTCTTTCTAATACACCCAAAGAAAATGTTAGTTCAATAACGACAACAATAACCACATGCAGTGCAGGGCAGGGTAAGTTATCGAGACCAAAGTTCCGGCACTTGTGCGTGAACTGTGCAAAAGAACTAAAGTCGATTTGTTGAATGCAGCCCAGAATTGAACAGACATCAGCGGTGATGAGGAAGGCTGGTATTCAACAGAGTCTGTCCCGCAGACAGTAGTTGGCGTAGATAAGTCCATCGCCCAGTAGCAACTCGTGATGAAGTGTTGAATGGGCGTGTTGTCATGCAGTGACATGGTGGCAGCCAAGGCACGTAGTTCATGCGGGTTAGTAGCAGACAAAGGCAGTAAACCTTTCCTTCTGGATACAAGACCGGATCCAGGTAGCCACTGTGTTCTTGGTAATATCCCGCAACCGACTCTTGATTATATGAACGAAACAGTCTCTTGTGATTTTGATAAAAAGAACTGATCCTCTTGATGTACTGGTGCAAGGCTCTGACAGGACACAATGTCAAGTCCTCAACGTCTGCTGGACCAACGAACGAGGAGAGATCCTGCACAACAAATGAACGAGGCTCTTGGTCGGGTAACTGATTCTTTGCAACAAAGTTCATGAGTAGCCCCAAGTTGACTGCAGAATTATCTCAGTGAAAGCAGACCAAGTCGACATCAAGAGCATGGAGTTCTGAGACACGAGCAGCTGTGGCAAACCACAGTAAAAACACTGTCTTCCGTGTCAAGTCTTACAGGGAAGACGTAGCAATCGGCTCAAATGGTGCAGCCAATAACATTCGTAAAACAAGATTCAAGTGCCAGCGTGTTGGCCGAAACCGTTGGACTTGATCCTCCAGGTGGAAACCTTTGATCATCTTATGAATCTCCAGTATGCCTGACAACTTCATTCTAGCAGCGACATCATGAACAGTAGCGATGACTGAAACGTACCTAGCGATGGTAGATCTCTTTAAACATAAGCAAGTCCGCAAATACAAAAAACAAATTGACAAGACAAGGTATCTGGATCGTCTGAGGCCTGAGTTTTTGTCGGACACACCATCAGTGAAAGCAAAGCCATCAGACGTTGTAAGCGGCAGTAGTAGACGATCTGTGTGCTCTTAAAATGGCTGCCGTGGACTGCAAAGAAAAAATGTTTTTCTTTAAACTCTTGAAGATAAAGATCACGCGTGCAGTTGGAACAACTGTGGATGTGGATGGTACTGTCTAGACGTGGGATGCAACAGCTGATGATCCCAGTCTGGTAGTGGTAAAGGATGTGGATCGGCAAGGCGTATCAGGTCTAGAAACCACATTCGGGTTGGTCACGTTGGAGCAATCAGCAACGGGCGACAATGGTATTGCTGAAACCTCTGAAGCACCCGTGGAAGGAGGATCGGTGTAGGAAAAGTGGACGCATCCCTTACGATCCCAGCTGTTGGCCAAGGCGTCCAGATCCAGAGCTTCAGAATCTGATACCGGAGATGCGTAAACTCACAACTGATGGTTGAATAGTGTGGTGAAGAGATCGATGTTTGGTGTCCAAAGTCTGTCGAACACCCATCGAAACGTGTCTGGATGAAGCATCTATTCTGTCGGCTGTGGAGATGATGGGCAAGATAGCGTGTCGGCTAGCACATTGGAAACTCCCGGGATAGAACGAGCCCGCAGTTGTAGTGGAATCTCATCTACCAATTTGAAGAGACGAAAAGTCAACTGCAGCAGAGGACTGGAGTGACTTCCACCCTTATGGTTTATATAAGCCGCTGCAATGATGCTGTCTGTGGCCACCATGAGCAAAGCCCCTGTCAACCTCTTTCGCCAATGATGTATAGCATGATAGACAGCCAACAACTCCAGCATGCTTATGTGGAGTAAAAGTATTTTTCTGTTCGCAGGCAACCAGAATGAAATTTTGGTCATCGCCGGAGACTTCTTTGGATCCGTAGATTCCAAGATACGAAAAGGAACCACCATCCAGGAAGAGGGGGTGTGGACCCCGCCGCTGCAGGCTGTGAATACGACCTGGCTGCCGCAGTCATTGCTGACAAAGATTCTTGTAGCATGACCAGTAACATTTGCTTCACAACATCAGCCACCATATCGACTATGGACGGCGCTGGAGAGCAGATTCTGCCTTCTTGGCCCTAGTAGACAGCAACGTCAGGTAACTGCCGAAATCCACCGCAATGAACCATAGTAAAACGATCATTGTAAAGAACTCCATACCAAGTGATGACAACTGGATGACTTATGGGACCAGCGGAAGTAGTGACTGTCCTGCAACACCACCGGATATAGTGAATGATCTGCTGAAAATCGCTGAATCTTCCTCGTGCAACAGAGGAACCCATACATGGGGTCCCAATATAAGTGACCGGACTAGTAGACTGTGTTCATCACCAACCGAGAACGCTTGAATATCGTACCCCTTCACAGCAAACAGTGTGGAATAGATCACAGGTCGGCCTAAATGTCCAGCTTGTGTTGAAAATCAAGAATGGATCGCTTCAGGTAAGCTGGGTAACAATAGTGTGGAACTGTAGTGGACATCAACAGCAAGAAATATTCAAGACAGATCAACGTCAAAGCCGGCGGATGAAGATGACATATCCTCTGGCATCCAGTACATGAGGAGTTATGGTAGCCAGGAAAACAACAAATAGGACAGCATATAGAAACATCTATGCTGAACGGAAGCCATCGACAGGACTTGCCGATCTCAAGTGCTAGGAAGACATCCGAACCCACCAGAAACAGTGTCATCCAAGGCCGGTGCCACACCGTTGAACTATAGGTTGAAAATGGGATACGTTCATTGTAACGAATGGGGAACGGCACAAACGAAGTCGACTCAAGTAACCTCGACATCAGATCAGTCGTCAAACTGGAAACCATCTAGAATGGTACCAGTGGATTGTGTAATGATGAAAGCAATAAAACACTGCAGCGAGATAAACCGTCACAGCCATGTGGGTCACTGTGCCCAGATCTTCTATCACAGAAGGTGTCGATGCATCAAGTGGAAAATCGCACAGTAACCAGGCACAGCCAAGTTGATCCAATGTACTGGCTGCTATCGGAAACGGTCCCATCATGAGTCGATGTAAACCCTGAACGCCTGATCAGCTGTCAAGTGGTGTGGACGATACGATGTACACGGACTGGCAGGAGCCGGTGGAACTCTGGATGCTGTACCACTTCGATCGAGCATGGAACAACGGTACAGAATGGTGAACCAATGACGCAATCTTCCAGTTCGTTACAGGGCACCATCTGCCTGCTGGAACAAGTGATCCACACAGGCTGGTTACCGACAGCCATGCCAACCTCCGCCAGTGGTGATCATCGGAACTGGACCCTTCTTGGCTGCAATCAGTGGATGGGTAATCGACGGTAGCATAGCAGATATGACAGCCAGACAGTCACTCAGTAACAGGTGGTCTGGCACATTCAGACCGTCCAGCATAGCAACTGGAAATCATCAGAAAGTCACGTAGCCCGTGAACAGGCTAGTCTCTTTGGTCAAGGCCCGATGGAGATACCGGAGAACTGGACCGTGGTTGGTCCCGTGTGGATACCAAGGAACGAATTACCACATCCTCAGGAGGGGCATCAGTCGCTATCATCAGTGTTGGTCCCTTCTTAGATGGCATTGGTGGATGTGGCAAGGATGGCAACATGTTATAGACGGCCGCCAAGCAATCCCTCATAGTCATATAATAGCCGTAGAATTGGTCTCTTCAATGACAGGCACTTCATCACCAAAGTCTTTTAGAACTCAAGCAAAGGCCAATTGATCCTCCATAATGGAAGCCGCCGGTGAACCAGACTGTGGACGGTCCCATCTAGATCTGTTTTTCTTCTCCAAAGAGAGCAGTATGCAGCAGAAGAATTTAGACCATCCCACTGGCTGTTGGGATGTTCGGACCAGACCACTGTGTGGGGTGGGGAAAATTCACTTGTTTGAGGACCGGTAATGTGAAAAGAAATTGTATATTCACTTGTTTGAGGACCGGTAATGTGAAAAGAAATTGTAAGTCTTTCCAGAATAGCTTACTCAGGATTATAGGAGCAAACATCATTGGCAGACCAATTTTTATCCCCATCTCAGCCAGTAATCTCATTGTTGTCCTGTATGTGGGAAAGTGCTAAAAGAAAAATGTAGCAGGTTTCCTCTGAACACTGTGTCATTATTACTTGTGTCGCCCGCCTGATGCGCGGTCGGTCTAGGATCGATCCCCTTCAGCTGACCACTGGGTTTTTTTATCGACATAACCATATGTCCGACGCCGATATAACCATAATTAAAATGTGTTGAGTGCGTCGTTAAACAAACCAAAAAAAAAAAAAAAAAAGGATTACTGGTGTCTGACATCGATTAAAAAAACACCCATTTCTGGTGTAATGTCGATCGTTCTAGTGTTATAGGCTTGTGTGTGTGTGTGTGTGTGTGTGTGTGTGTGTGTGTGTGTGTGTGTGTGTGTAAATTATGTTGCAAATGAATATTTTGTCACACTTCTATTTATTTATTTATCAATCACGTATTGTGTATCTATGAAAGAAAAATAAAGAAAATTATACAAAAAAACAACAAAAAAACTTTATTTAAGTTTGCTCAGTCAAATACAAAGCAAAATTAAAAAAGCCTCACTGGTGTGAAAGAATTATGCACAAGATAAAATGAATGAATTTTATAGTTACTATAATGCATAAATTAAAATAACTAATTTTAATACTTACTATTTTGGCAAACAATCAAGTTTGGTGTTTTTGGTTTTAGTTGAACAGGACGTTTTCGATTTACATGCGGGTCACCTGTAAAACATGAATATAAAGGTACAAATATTTCCTAGCTCTACACTACACCATCTTCACTAAGCACTAACCATTAACACACCATTTTGGACAGACAGCCCAAATGACTAAGGTATGTACACAGACTGCAGGTCCTAATCTAGAATTGAAAAAGTAGAAAAATTGACTTCTCCCTTCTCAGATGAGAAGTTTGATAAAATGGGCCAAGTGAAAAATAAGTCGGTACATTTTTTAACATTTTGCCAGTTACTGCATTTAATCGGAAAAAATTCATAATTTTACACTCTGTTCTAATCGTAATATTACTTTGATGTAAATTACTACTTCCAGTAATAAAATTTAAACCAAAAAGTAAATGTGATGATATGATGTCATTAAAAATGTGATGATATTAAAGCAGCACTGTCTGGAATATTTTTATTATTTAAGCATATAGAACAGAAAATCCCATTACGTTTGGTGTATATATATGGCGCCGCTTTCATCTTTGGTTTCATTAAACTGGCTTATCCAGGTCAAACACATGGTCATTATTTTGAAAGTGGAACACTTTTGTCGGGCTCCTACTGCTTTCGGTTTTTATTGGCTGACTCAGCTTATCAGCAGATTGGCTTATCACAAGTGTGGAACTCTCCAACAAGAGATCACGTGAGAGTTCGCAATTTTTGAACAAATTTAACTGTCTTGAGGGGTCATCTCCTAACTCCAAAACATATTTATATCCATAGTGGTCGGTGGGTGGGGGATTTGCCTTGAAATTTTGACAGTGGCCAGCTGTTGGCATATGTGTTACATGTAAGGGCGTGTTACTAATTATGTACCACTCTTGGGGTAGAGGAAGAGGGTACTGTCTTCGATTTACGTAACAATTTTCAAGACTATATGTTATTTTTATTCATTACTTAGACCTAAAAAGGTCGGGTTTTTTTATACGTGCGGTCAGTCTAGGATAGATTCGCACCCACGGCTATATAAAAGTCCATGGTATGTGATATCCTGTCTGCAGGATGGTACATATAAACAATTCCTTGCTAAAAAAAACAAAAACAACAACAACAACAAAACAACCAATGTAGTGGGTTTCCAAGGCGCGTGTGCAGGGATTTCAGCGGGATTGGGGTTATAGACTGTGTTGAGCTAAGTTTATATGGGGCCATACTCACCCAGAAAATACATTTTAAAAAATTTAAGTGTGGGCAAGTAAGGGTTTTGACCTCCAATACCCCCTCCCCCACACATGCACCCAATTTCTCTCTAAGATTATATGTCAAAATTACCAAATGTTAGACATCCAACAGCAGATGGAAGG
>JAECMU010064301.1:0-11390 GCA_016106625.1 Dracogyra subfuscus
AACAAGGCATAACATTGCTTTCAGAACTGAATACTGATGTTAACAATTTACTCTTATGGAGGGACGGAGTTAAAGACCTTAAAGCTTTGAAAACTGTCTGCTTACATCATGAAGCTAAATTTGGCACCATTTTTGAAAGTAAATTCAAGAGATGCTGTGATGTATTTAAGATACACAAGAAACTGGTTAAGGTTGACCACAAGGTATCATTGTCTCTTGCCACGAAATTATCTGGGCAGAGCATTGAAATCGTTCCTGGTTGGCAGCTGTGCAGGAAGTATTTAGACAAGGTAACACAAGAGTTGAATGAAAAAGAGACCCCTTCAATGGAAATCGAGGAAGATTATTTAGTTGATAATGACAGTGTTGATGCATTATTTTCTTAATCCAAAAGTAGGACAGTGCTTAATGAACATTTGGAATCAATTGGTGCTTCACCAATCAAAACTCATAGCATGCCAAAACACAGACCCATATCATATGTAAAGGAAAAAAATTGAAAGAACATTTGGTAAAATAAAGGAGACATTTGCTGGTGCTGTTGGCGTTGATGTGAATCAGTTGTCTGCTGGAGAAATCTCAGAACCCCTTTTCAGTGAGCCTGTAAAGAAGGCTGCTGATCTTGATGAATTAACTGAACAAATCAGGGACAAAATTCCGCATTCAAATTCTAATTATAGAGTTCAAATGCTGACACTTGCGCCAGAAACATGGAGCATAAAATTTGCCTTCAATTATTTTCAGATATCTGAGTATCTTATAAAATGATTGTTTTCGTAAGTTCCAGTTTAGAAAATATTGAACAGAATTCAGTCTTTATAGGACATGTGATCTAAATAATGTTGTTTCTTCTTCTCTTTCTTAACCTGATATTACATTTAGCTATGATTACCAACAATTAACTTTTTTTTAATAAGATCAACAGGTTAATACTTGGTTACAGAATTGCGAACAGAAAGCTTAATTATCAGCAAAATACTTAAAACTTATACTTTTCGTAATTTATCAGCTGTTCAGAGGCATTTGATGCACTTAACATTTTCAAATACTACAAAGTATACAGATTCAGAAAATCCATAGCAAAAGGTTATAAGATTTTACAGACACCTCTTAATTTATGCCTTAAACAGAAGTGTCGACGAGCATTTGCGGAAATATTATTTCACACTTGTATATTAAATAAAAGCTCACACTTTCATATTCTGGTGGTTTTGAATTCCTCTACCATAAATACATAAGAGTACCAAATGTCAGCTCAATATGACAAATAGTTTTAAAATTACAACACTTTTTCATGTGACCGTATGGAAAATATAAGTGGGCGCGGCTGCAAAAGTTAACTCGAAAGCAGTAAACTTCAAACAGCCAAAAATGAAGATGGTGGGTTACATGGCCTTGATGATCTGACATGGAATGACCCCGGACCTCAAAGCCGCCTCTGGAGTAGAAACTGGTACCGGCCCTGATTCCGAATCTGCCGGTTTCGCCACGGATGCCATCGTTTCCTGTAGCATGGTCGGTAGCAGAGTACTGAGTGCTTCAGCAACCGAATCCGCGATGGACGATGTACATTCAATCTTGCGAGCTTTTGTAGAAACCACATTCAAGTAAGCCTCGAACTTCGCAAGCGACAGGCCAGCGCACCAATCGCATCTCGACGCAGTGTCGCACGATACCCTGCACCCAGGGCACAAATAGATTTTTCAAATAACAAAGCTGATCTCATCCTAGGTGATATTAATGAAATCACACTAATTTTGGATATCCCAGCCGCCTTTCTTGTTGTTCTTCTCAATGTGCTGTTAATCTCAACAGAAAAGCAGACAGTTAAACAGCCGGCAATACGAAGGTTACACTTGGCAGGTCGCAGGAATTCAAATATTATGGGAAACACTTAAATTAGATTCCATACCATATGAAATTCAGTAACAGGGTAATAGTAGATTATGTTACATGACAAACGATTAAAAAATTATTTCTGGTGAAGACAAGATTTCAGTTTATTTTTAAGTCAATACTACAAAAAGCCTGGCTAGTAATATCTTGATGAAAGTACAATTTAAATTATGAATTTTTTTTTTATCTGACCATCTTACAAATAGATTTTTCAAATAGCAAACCTTTTTTCATCCTTGGCGAGATATACGATAATATAGAAAAAAATTCTTGGGCTATCCTTGCCGCTTTTCTTGTGGTTCTTCTTAATATCTAAACAGAAAAGCAGACAGTTAAACAGCCGGCAATACGAAGGTTACACTTGGCAGGTCGCAGGAATTCAAATTTTATAGGAAACACTTATTAGGTTCCATACCAAGTGAAATTCAGTAACAGGGTAATAGTAGATTATGTTACATGATAATATGACAAAAGACTAAACATTTTCGTGTTTTCCCCCAGAGATCCTACAAGAAAGAAATGTTCGATATTAAAGTTCACATAAAATATATTTTCCTCGCAGCCATGCAAGGTGATTAAGGAGAATCGCCTGCATATGAGAGCTTTTTAAAGTGGCACTGCCTGGAATATTTTTTATTATTTAAGCATATAGAACTGAAAATCCCATTACGTTTGGTGCATATAAGATGCCACAGTCTGAATTGGTTTCACTATACTGGCTTTTCCAAGTTAAAACTAAACCCAGAATTTTGAAAGTAGGACACATTTGGCTGGCCCACACTGGGCTAAAAATAGTACGGTTCGGCTATTGTTGCATTACAAAAACCGAACAGTCAATTACGATAGCATACAATTTCAGCACTCATGTCGATGTTATAAACATCGGACTCGGACATCTTTCGATTGATACCTGTATTTCACACTGTTAAACACACTGGGATCCGAACCCAGTACCTACCAGCCTGTTGACCGATGGCCTAACAACGATGCCACCGAGGCCGGTCCCATAATCTAAAAGCCATGTATTTACAAGTCCAACATTGAATATCACTAGCCATGGGAACGAGGCTACCACTGAGTGCACTTCTTCGTCTTTTTTAGACAGGCCCTTGCGTGTGCATTAACCTCACCGTGGTGCAGGGGTGAGCATTCTTTTATAGAATGGCCAATAAATGCACAACTCCTCGTATGAGGCACCTTGTTTGCCGTGAGGTGCAACCCATGAAGATGGATGAAGGGATCCTGGTGACTGAGTTGGTGTATACTTGCGGGTATGACTTCTGACACTACATCACTTTGGCCCGGAGTTCATATAGACGGGTGGTCTGGGAGGCCCGACCTCATCAATCGGCTGAACATGCCAAGCTCAAGAGCATTTTTTTTTTTTTTTTTAATAGTTTTTTTAACGACGCACTCAACACATTTTAATTAGGGTTATATCGGCGTCGGACATATGGTTATGTCGATAGAAAAAAAACCCATTGGTTAGCTGATGGGGATCGATCCTAGACCGACCGCGCATCAGGCGGGCACTGTACCAATGGGCTATGCTGCCCGCTAGCTCAAGAGCAAACAACCTTTGTTTCGTTAAATTTGTCAATAGCAAACATTGTTTATATACCGTTTATATTTGTTGCTCTTGGGGCGGTGGCTAGGGTCAATTATGTGTCCCTGGCATGAGTGTCTGCTGGGTATCCGCAGCATTATGTCCCCTTGTTGGACTCGGTGGTGGGTGGGGGGCATGGTTGATGAATGCTTTGTTCAATACTATGGATAAAAATCAACAACAACCTATAGATGGAACCCTGAAAAGGGTCCACACCGAAGTTTCGGATTCCTCATCATCTGACGAGGAGTCAACGATAATTCCTAACATTAAAACAACAAAAGTTCTTTCTGGTGATGCTTGGCCAAGGTTCCTCGTCATAAAATCTGATGATGATGGGGCTTTACAAAAGTTATCACCATTTGCAATTCACAAAAGAATTCAGGGCTTGGCTGGTGAGCCAAAAATGTAAGAAGTTGAGGAATGGGTCGCTTTTGGTAGAATGTTCTACAGAGTGCCATTCCAGGTGTCTTTTAAATTCGACGTTACTCTGCAACATATTAATTAAAGTCAGTGCACACGCGTTCCTTAACTCATCAAAGGGCGTCATTCGATCTCGATATTTGAGAAAATCTCTCTTCGCAAGGTGTTACGTTTGTCAAGCGGATTAAAGTGCGTCGAAATAACAAATTTGTTTCGACCAACACTTTAATCCTTACATTTAACAAGCCACTGCTTCCAGATTCTATCAAGACTGGGTACTTAAAAATACCCGTTGTACCTTTTGTCCCTAACCCTTTACGGTGCTTTAAGTGCCAAAAATACGGTCATGGAAAAAATACTTGCCGTGGCAGGGTGACATGTGCTCGCTGTGGTCAGTTTGACCACGATAGCGAGACATGTCAACTTGACATGATATGTATCAATTGTAAGTGTAACCATTTTGCAGCGGGCAGCATAGCTCAGTGGTACAGTGCCCGCCTGATGCGCGGTCGGTCTAGAATCGATCCCCGTCAGCTAACCACTGGTTTTTTTCTCAACATAACCATATGTCCGACGCCGATGTAACCGTAATTAAAATGTGTTGAGTGCGTCGTTAAACAACAACAACACCAACAACAACAAAATAATCATAATAATAATAAATAAATAAATAAATTGCGTACTCTCGCGAGTGCCCAAAATGGAAACTTGAAAAACAAGTACAACAGCTAAAGGTTGAAAAATATCCGTCTTTTCCCGAAGCCAGAAAGTTCGTTGAGACTACAACTCCTGCTGTATCAGGGAAGTCATATGCTGTAGCTGCGGCGGTTTCCACAACAAGCACTTCGGTTCAGACAGATCTTACCTGGCCAAATAACACTGATCGATTTCAAAAACTACCAGACATTGATATGGCACAAAAACAGGCAACAAAAGATGTTAACAAACAAACAGCAAAGGCAACTCAGGTGTCTTTGGATTCTTTGAATCTGAAAAAAAGTACTAACACGAGACATCCAGGCCCCAGTAAAACTTCAACAACAAAACCTAATAAAACACACAAAGATGACCTTTCAGGACGCTTGAAGAACTCTGAGTAGCAACCGCTGCCACTTTCAAATATTTATGAGGCTTTGGATGATTTGGATGGGATGGAAAAGTCTACACAAGATTCTCCACATTCAACCAGACCACCTCCAAAGACTAAGATAACGCCCATTCTTCCACCAAATGACAAATACATTCCTACAATGGAACTGCCGTGGGCTTAGACCTATTTTGATGAACTAAGTCTTTTAATTCAAAAACACAATCCTATTGCAGTGTGTCTTCTTGAAACCTTCTTGAAGGCCACTGATCATATTACTATGAGAGGATTTAACCTCTATCATGTACGTTTCATGAAACTGACAATAGAGCATCTGGGGTCGTTTCCATTCTTGTTAATGAAAACATTTCTCAGTGTATAGTATCATTAAATACAAATTTACAAGCTGTCGCTTGTAACGGTCACGGCTCATAAAACTGTAACTCTGTGCTCAGTTTATTTACCTCCTCGAAACCATTTTAATTTTAATCCTAAGGATTTTCAAGGTCTTATTGACCAGCTCCATACTCCCTTCATTGTTATGGGAGATTTTAATGTTCACCACACTTTGTGAGGATGTAAATATTAGAGGTAAACAATTAGAAGACTTAATTCTCAAAAATGACTTACTTCTATTTAATGATAAAAGTCATACATATTTTCATTCTGCCAGTGGTTCTTTCACTTCTATAGACTTAACCCTTTGTAGTCCTTCACTTTTTCTTGATTTCTCCTGGAAAGTTGGTTCAGACTCTTGTGGTAGTGACCACTTTCTCATTATTTTGGAGAATGATGGACCACCATCGCTTTAGAGGGTTCAAAGGTGGAAGTTGGCGAGGGCAAATTGGGGTCATTTTCAGCATCTGTGCAGCACTCGACTGCAATTTGCCATTATTGATGCTAATGATCCCATGTCTTTGTTCACTTCCCCCCTGCGTGTGCATTAACCTCACCGTGGTGCAGGGGTGAACATTATTTTATAGAATGGCCAATAAATGCACAAATCCACGTACGAGGCACCTTGTTTGCCGTGAGGTACATCCCGTGAAAATGTATAATGGGATCCTGGTGACTGAGTTGGGGCATATCTGCGGGTATGTTTTCTGGCAATACATCACTTTGGCCCGGAGTTCACCTAGACGGGTGGTCAGGATGGCCCGACTTGATCAATCGGCTGGTCATGTCAAGCTCGAGAGCAAACAACCATTTGTTTTGTTACATTTACTAAGAACAAACATTGTTTTAATGATCATTTGTATTTGTTGCTCTTGGGGTGGTGGCTAGGGTCAATCAGGTAATTTATTGTTTTGTATTGCCTGAGTATATCAACCATGTACCCCTGGCATGTTTGTCTGGTGGATGTCCGCAGCATCATGTCCCCTTGTTGGACGCCGTGGTGGATGGGGGCGTGGTTGATGAATTATATCAACCACATTATGGGTGACAACAACAATACCAATCCTGATGGGACCCTGAAACGGGTCCACACCGAAGTTTCGGAACCTTCATCGTCAGATGAAGAATCCACGACTTGTCAGTTAAAAAAAATCTAAAGTGCTATCATCGCAAACCTGGCGAAGGTTTCTTATTATTAGATCATCCGATGAAGTAGCCTGTCGGAAGTCTTTTCCATTAGCCATTCAAAAGGGGCTAGAAGGCTTAGCTGGAGAGCCCAAAAGTCTCAAAATGTTGCGAAATGGAACTTTGTTGATCGAATGTGCCATAGAAAGTCATTCCAGAAACCTGCTTAAATCGAAAGTATTGTGCACCATTCCAATACTAGTTTCACCACATTCCTCCCTTAATTCATCTAAGGGAGTGATTAGGTCAAGAGATCTGGAAGGAGTTAGTGAGGAAGAAATTTGTGAAAATCTCTCTGAAAATCCGTCGAAATAATGAAATGATTCCAAGAAACACTTTAATTATCATTTTCAATACACCTACACTACCTTCATCAGTTAAGGCTGGTTACTTGAACATTCCTGTCGTCCCGTACATTTCAAACCCCTTGCGGTGTTTCAACTGCCAAATGTTTGGACATGGGCAAAATGCATGCCGTAGCAAATTGACATGTGCTCGTTGTAGTCGGTTTGATCACGACAGCAAGGCATGTCGAGATGATTTGACATGCATTAACTGCAAGGGAAAGCACTTTGCCTACTCACGAGAGTGCCCAAGGTGGCAGTTTGACAAACGGGTTCAGACAGTGAAAGTTGAAAAACGTTTGTCTTTCACAGAGGCTAGACAGGTTGTCGAGACTATGACGCCTGTTGCAGCAGGTAAATCATATGCTGCTGCTGTTAAGGTATCTAATAGCAATGCGTCAGTTCAAACAGATTTAACTTGGTCTAATAATGAAGCCCGATTTAAGAAGGTTTCTGACATTACAACATATCAGCGCCAAGCAACTAAAGTTTCTCAGGTACAAGCTACAAAAACAATTCAGGTGTCTTCGGATTCTATGAATTCGTCAAATGGTTCAACTGCTGCGGAGCACGGTCTTAGCAAACCTTTGTCAGGAAAAGGCACTAAAAGTAAAAATAAAGAAGGTTGGTCGGGACGTTTGAAGAAGATCGAACAACGTACCATTTCAACCAGTAACTCCTTTGATCCTTTGGATATGGAAGTGAGTGATGACATTTGTGAGTCATCTCAACACTCGCAATCACAAAAATCGCACCCACATCCAAATGACAAAGTTATGATAACTCCTGTACTTCCCCATAATGGCTAATTCAGTCATTCAGTGGAACTGCCGTGGGCGTAGGCCCAATTTTGATGAATTAAGTATTTTAATTCAAAATCATATTCCTCTTGCAGTGTGTCTTCAAGAAACTTTAAGGATCCAACAAATCCTACCAGTTATCGCCCTATTGCTTTGACAAGTTGCACTTGTAAAACCATGGAACGAATGATCAACCGTAGACTTGTCTGGTATCTCGAGTCCCACAAATTGCTTACTAACGTGCAATGTGGGTTCAGGACCAGACGTAGCACGGTTGATCATCTTGTTAGATTTGAAACGTTTTGTAGGGATGCTTTCATCCATAGCCAGCATTTGGTATCGGTCTTTTTTTACCTCGAGAAAGCTTATGATACCACATGGAAGTATGGGATTTTGAAAGACCTCCATGACATGGGTCTAAGAGGCCGTATGCCTGACTTTATCTCAAATTTCTTACAGAATAGGTCTTTCAAGGTACCAAATAAAATCCCATAGACGACCATGTTAACGTTTGTGTTTATAAACACTATGTGCAATATATCAACCAAATTATGACCCATAAATATCAGTACTACAACTCGTACGTCAAATTTTGTTTGTTTGTTTAACGACGCACTCAACACATTATAAGTACGGTTATATCGGCGTCGGACATGGTTATGTCGAGAAAAAACCCAGTGGTTAGCTGACGGGGATCGATCCTAGACCGACCGCGCATCAGGTGGGCACTGTACCACTGGGCTATGCTGCCCGCTCGTACGTCAAAGTATTAACTGAAGAAAATGGTACCTTTTATGGCTCATTTTCGGTATAACCAGATGGTTTTACAACACCCCTAGTTTTACACAAAATTTGAGGGTGTTTTTTTTTACAGGTAGCCCATACATGTTTCAAGTCCAAGGCTACTTGACACAGTGGCACTAGATGAAATAAAATTACATATATGTTTTTCCGAGATAATTTTATTTTAATTTTTTTACAACCATCACTCACATTTATATCCAATCACAGGACTTGTGGCATTATCTTCTCTATCAGAAGTTCGGTGCACCTCGAATTTTGATCCGGCCAGAAGTTATTTGGTGCTACCTATCTTCGTTGTCGTTTTTATCTCTCTGGGTTTTTTTTCTTTGTCTTTTGTTCTCTCTTTTTCTAATTTTACTTTCTTCTGGTCTTTGGGACGGGATTTAACTCAGTCGGTTGAGTGCTCGCTTGAGGTATTTGCATCGCAGGATCGAACCACCTTGGTGGATGCAAGTGACTGGGTTTTTTTTTTATCTCGTTCCAATTAGTACGCCACAACTGGTCAAAGACCGTGGCATGTGTTTTCTTGTCTGTGGGGAATTTTTTTTGGTATGTTTTGCTTAACGACGCACTCAACACATTTTAACTACGGTTATATCGGCGTTGGACATATGGTTATGTCGAGAAAAAAACCCAGTGGTTAGCTGACGGGGATCGATCCTAGACCGACCGCGCATCAGGCGGGCACTGTACCACTGGGCTATGCTGCCCGCTGTGTAGGGGGAAGTGCATATAAAAGATCCTGTGCTGAATTAGGACAAATGTAGCGGGCTTCCTCTTTTGACTACAATTCAGAATTACCAAAAGTTTGACATTCTATAGCCGATTACTAATTAATTAATGTGCTCTAGAACAAACTTCCTTATTGCACTGTAGAAGGTTTGCCAGTATCAATGTTCAATGTGCTCTAGTGGTGTCGTTAAATAAAACAAACTCCCTTATTGCACTGTAGAAGGTTTGCCATTCTCAATGATCAATGTGCTCTAGTGGTGTCGTTAAATGAAACAAACTTCCTTATTGCACTGTAGAAGGTTTGCCATTCTCAATGATCAATGTGCTCTAGTGGTGTCGTTAAATAAAACAAACTTCCTTATTGCACTGTAGGAGTACTGCCATTCTCAATGATCAATGTGCTCTAGTGGTGTCGTTAAATAAAACAAACTTCCTTATTGCACTGTAGAAGATTTGCCATTATCAATGATCAATGTGCTCTAGTGGTGTCGTTAAATAAAACAAACTTCCTTATTGCACTGTAGAAGGTTTGCCATTATCAATGATCAATGTGCTCTAGTGGTGTCGTTAAATAAAACAAACTTCCTTATTGCACAGTAGGAGGACTGCCATTCTCAATGATGAACATCCAATAGCCGATGATACGATAAAAAATCAATGTGCTCTAGTGGCGTCGTTAAATAAAACAAACTTTACTTAATAATAATTAAAAAACACGTTTGTCTTGTTTAACGACACCAGTAGAGAACACTGATTTATTAACCATCGACTATAATAATAATAATAAAATATTAATAATAATAATAATAATAATATTAATAACTTTATTTAATGATGGTGACAGGTTTACCACAAACTAATCTTCCACTTGGCCCTCAAACTATTGGAGGTCTAACATTCGGTATTTTTTCTTCTCTCATCTCTTACTTCCTCCTTCTCTTCTTCTTCTTCCGCATCATTCCTTTCTTTTCCTTCGTCTCTTTTCGGGAACAAATTCAAACCACGTTTAGGTTATTAAAAGGTTACTGACCTGCGGCATATACGAAAATCCTCGATGTTAGAAGAAGGGGGAAAAAACCTGAAGAAGATCGTTCATCTGCAGGAAACGAAAGATAACACATGGGCACTCTTGACTGGAGGCCTGTACTTATCTATAGAGGTCTATAAATAAACACGGTCACGTGCAGAAGAGACGCTCCATTCACACTGAAAACTTCTGGCTTTCTTTCCTGCTGTTGGTACCGCTAATAATTGGTATTCAGCTCTCTTGCTCCCTCTCTCTTGGCGTTACTTTGTTGTTGTGGTAATTTGCAGTTACCACTCTCGGTTCAGGAGGTGCTATCTCATATACAGCGGAAGGTAGTCTTGCGATTTTTGAAACTGGGCTGAAGGACTTGGTGGAAGTATTTGAGGGCGTTTTTCCCCTCTTTTTATTCTTCTTCTTCTTCTTCATCATCTTTTTCCTTTTCGACCAGGTTGGATGTATTCTGGCGCAGATCGAATTCTTTGCTGGAACACCTGGACAAACTTAGGAAATACGCGGAGTTACGGGATGTTGTTATTGTTGTGGGAGATTCTGTAGGTTCTGCAAGTTCCCTGTACTCTAATTCAGTTTCAGTAGCTAATACTTCGATAGTGGTTTTTAGCTCGGTGTGTGTGTATATATATGTGTGCGAGTTACCTGTGCGGTTTAATCACCCAGTCGGTGTTTATCACTACTTTCTCATCTTTGTTGCTGATAATTTTGATGAGATCCAGACACTTAAACATTGGTGTTACAAACATAGATTAATAAGTTATTGGATTATAACAACAGAATGACGTATTGGAAACAGATTAACATCGGCACTGGGTGAAAAACAATAACAGCAGCAAAGATTGAAAGAAAGAAAGAAACAAACAACAATTAATACTCAAATCTATAACCAAAATGATACTCGGAGACTCTATGGAAACCTCGGTGTTAACATAATATACAAAGTTGTGATTGTGGTGTGGAAGCGACTTTTAAACTGAAAATGTCAGGACGGAAATTCCAAAGAAATGGTGCCGCAGCCCCGGAATACAATATTGCACTGGTTGGTGCACTAGGAGTTGGAAAGTCAGGTACGAATTTT
>JAECMU010064310.1:0-21057 GCA_016106625.1 Dracogyra subfuscus
ATGTGGACTGTCGACTCCAGACGTCTGCATGTGGCAGATCCGTCTGGGGAAGGATACGCAGCTGTCTGAGATTTGTTGTGAGGCTAAAGTTTGTTTTGTTTAACGACACCATTAAAGCACATTGATTTATTAATCATTGGGTGTCAAACATTTGGTAATTCTGATATATAGTCTTAAGAGAGGAAACCTACTTTTATTTTTCATTCAGTAGCAAGGGATCTTTTATGTGCAACATCCCATAGACAGGATAGCACATACCACGGCCTTTGATATACCAATTTTGGTGTAATGGCTGGAACGAGAAATAGCCCAATGTGTTGTGGTGCAAAATGTAAAAGATCCCATAATGCTAATTGTTTTTCCTTGATATTATTTGCTAGTGTAGACTTTTTAAATCAATGATGAAAGTGCAGGGGTCCAGAACACAGTCACAGATGTGGACTGTCGACTTCAGACGTCTGCATGTGGCAGAATCCGTCTGGGGAAGGATACGCAGCTCTCTGAGATTTTATCGGTTGAAAACAGATTATTCAACATAGGATAGTTCCAATTGTTTTTATAATAATATGAGGTGTGGTCAGAATAGTTAACTCACCACTGTTTTACGATGTAGATTTTAATCTTATTTTGTGCGAATGGTTTTCTTTCAGGGATCATGTTTAAAGGACGTGCAGGCTCATGTTCTTGAAAAGTTCTTTAAAGGTTTTATGAAGCCAAAAGTACCGAAGGCACAGACGACCATTATCCACAATACTGAGGACAATGTCAAAGGTTGGTGGCTTTTAAAATAAACCACTTTTGTTGATGGAACCAGTAAGTATACGTTAGGATAAATTTAGCTGAAATGGTTTTACATTTCTGCTGATAAATAATAAAATTTACCTTCCTTGAGTTTACATTCTCGTAATTCAAAAATTTGTCAGATGGTTTATTGATCAGTTTCTATTAATCACCATAATTTTATCACCATTGTTTATATTGTCGTATTTAAAAAAAAATTGACAGTTTTTATTGGTCACCATCACTTTATAACAATTATAAATTGTTGGCTACACAGTTATGAATTATGGGTGTGTTTATCTCACTACTGTTACTGTAATTTCAGATGAAGTGGATGATGATGCAGAGGAGGATGAAGATGATAAGAAGGCGTCGTCACGGATAGCCCAGTGGCGAGACGCGATTGACAGCTGTCAGACTCTGTCCCGCCTCCACGTTCTGCTTGGGATGTTCGACTCTTGTATCAAGTGGGAAAAGTCAGCAGAGAATGCCGTAAGTTAAACAATCCGTACACATTTTATTATATTTCAAGTAACAATGATTAAAGAAAATCCTTGTCTGCAGCAACCACTTAATTAAAAAAATAGAAATTGAATTATGCAGCTGGTTGGAACTGTTACTGGAAATAGGTTGTAAAGTAAATTATTTCTGTGTACTCTATCGTGACTCCTGACCTTTGGCATTTCCCTCCTTATCCAAACATTCAATATGAAATCTTATGATGTACACCATCCTAGTTCCGGTCACATGACCTCAACTTCCTTCTTTCTCCTTCACTTTCAAAAATTATAATAATTTTGTGTCCTAATCCTACTGCTGCATAGTATAGTTTGTCTAAAACGCAGATCTGTAGTTTTTATACACCATTAACCCAGCCTTAGTATTTTTGCTTCTAGACTAATTTAGTTTTTGTATTTTGACAGAAATGTAAGAGCTGCCACTTTATTAATCCAACCACTATCAGTTTGTTTTTGTACTTTGAAAGATATGTCAAATCTGCCCTTTGTTAGCCCAGTGTGATCGTTTTGTTTTTGTTTTTTGACAGAAATGTAAGATCTGCCGTAAGAAGAGTGGGGAAGATAACCTGTTGCTGTGTGACGAGTGTAACCAGGCGTTCCACATGTACTGTCTCCGACCAGCCTTGACCTACGTGCCCAAGGGCGACTGGTTCTGCCCAGCTTGCATTGTACGTGTCAACAGGTGTTTTTATTCACAGGTAGTGGGGTTACAGGTCTTTTACAACTTGACATTGGTGCAACATGTCGTGACCATGTAAATGATGTTCTAATTATTTACTTATATTTTCATAATTTCCTGAACCTTAACTGAGAACTGAATTTCATATGATGGTATATCATTTTGTTTAAATAAAGAAAAAGAAATGATTACTAACTGTAGATCTGGGGTCTTGTCGTTTTGTTGTTTAAAATGTAGTGGTATATAGTTCATGGAAGAACTGTTATCTGAGGTTTAATAGGTCATAGGATCTAGTGTTCTTGGAGTTAGTCCTACAAATGGCATATCATGTGCTGTGCTATGAGCCGTCCATGAATAAGTATGAACTAGAGTTCCCTTGCAGTATTCATACCCTGCCATGTTTGCTATATCACTCTTCTAGGCCAAGCTTTAAAATAATATGATAGATACAAAATATCTATAGCTGAAAAAGGAAGCTTTGAACACATTTTATTTATGTTTATATGGAATCGGACAATGACCACACAGCTACTGAGAGAGGAAACCTCTTCGATTAGCAGCAAGGGGTCTTTTATATGCTCCATCCCACAGACAGGGTAGTACATACCACTGCCTTTGATGTACTAGTCGTTGTGCACTCGCTGGAACAAAAAATAGCCCATTGGGGATCAATCCCAAACTGACCGCATATCAAGCGAGCGCTTTACCACTGGGCTACATCCCGCATCTAGCTTAAAAAATGCAGATGTGTTGTTTAACAAATATGCCTGTCGACTTCCTGATTATTATATTTCATCTTTGTTGTAATTTTTTTGTTGGTTAATGTAAACTGTTTCTTTATATTTGCAGCCAGCCTCCCAGCGACGAGTGCGAATTCCCAGATACAAAGAATCTGTAAGTTGGTTTACTGCTGTAGTTATAATGTGGGCTTCTCTCATAGAATAGTACCAAAAATAGTATAAAACAGCATTAGTAAATTTTTGTTGTTTCCAGAACAGTTTTCCATTTAATTTTGTATCGAGCCAAACTCTTAACGTGGCATACCCTAGTTTCAACCCGTTAAAATTAACACTAAGTTTAGTTAATCTACAAACCTGTAACACATTTGGATATGTCGACACCTGCGCTCGTGACACTGACAGGTGTGTGCTCTACAACAGCTTGCTCTGAATGTGCACATTAAACCCTATGACCTGACCTAATAAAAACATGGTGTTCCTCTAAAACTGCCACAATTCTAAATTGTTTACATCCAATGTTGATGAATTAATGAATGCCTTTAGTGTTGTCATTAAACTGAACATATTAATGATTTTATTTCCTAAAAGAAGATTAAACCTGATAATGTAATTGTGTTGTTTGTTTTCAGCATGACTACGCGTTGTTTGAGGACGAGGAGGAAGAGGAACCGGAGCAGGAGAAGATTGAACATGAGGAGAACTGTGTGGTGTGCGGCAAGGACCAGGAACTACTGGCCTGCTACACGTGTCCCTCAGTCTACCACCTCGACTGTCACGACCCACCTCTCCGGCGATCTCCCAGGTCAGTACTGACAGATCTGAACCCGTGGATTATAAAACTTTAGTCTGGACTGTTATTACCCATATGGTTAAAAATATCTTAGCTTGTAGCAAAGTGTTAAATTCTCACTAGAACGTGAAGTGGGACGTAACACATCAATGTTATATGATTGACACACAGTCACATAGTTCAGCTACCAAAGTGAGATTGATTATAGATAATAAACAGAATATTAAAATCTCTATCATTTTTGTAACGTGAATTAATTTTCTCTTGCTAAAGCTTCTAATAGTAATTCATAATGGAACTTTTAATTATTCATTGTGGTATACAAATGAGACCGTATTATTTTGTTATAGTGGAATAAGTGGCCTATGAAAAGCATTCAATTTGTTAGACCTAGCAGATGAAGTAAAAATCACCTGCTAACAATAGCAAAATATTGCAGGTCATTTGTCAACTTCTGTTACCCTGAAATGATTCTGTTGTATTTTAATGTTACAATGCCGTAAACAACATCTCAGAATCATTCATTTTCGCACACTGTCACAAAAACCTCCCGTGTCCCATGCTGTCTTATTATTTTCAGCAGGCCATAATTATTTTCTTCGCAGGCCATATTTCTTTTGGCCTGCTTTAAAAATAAATAATGGCAGGCCATATTATGCTTCCTATTTCGAGCTCTGGTATGTGTGTGTGTGTGTGTGTGTGTTCATTCTATGTTAGTGTTCAGCATGTTAGAGTTAGAAGATTTTCAAGTCTAAAGCGATTGATCATTTGTTTTTTCAGGGGAGTGTGGAGTTGCTCTGATTGTAAAACTGGAGGTCCAACAAAAGGAACCAGATCTAGAAAGGGTAAAAGACCACAGCGGAGAGGTGAGTAGCTTTCTTTCTCTTACGTTTGGTCAGAATAAGATTGTTTGGTTCAAACTCCAGGATGATATATCAATTAGAGCTGGGCGGTATTCGGTATATACCGATCGGTATCGGTATCATGTCAATACCGAAATACCGTACCGAAAATTTCGGTATTGCAAAGTATGTATTCCCACCTTTAAGTATAACACTAAACATATATCTGACGACACCACATTACCCACAAAATGGCCTATAAGAAGAGCGTATGGGCAAAATATTTCAATAGAAAGGACCGAAAAACATGCATATGCACTTTGTGCCGACTATGGTAATAGAAACGGTGACAGCATCGAAGAGAAAACAGGTAAAAATTATATTATGTACGCGAAATTGTTTCAGTGCTATGCGCACTGTATAAGCGATGCTATTTCACGTGATTGAGGCATGCTTCGATGTTTAGGGCCTACTAAATTCGGATCATTCTGTGAATGCATTCTTTTGTTGAATTTGTGTCACAATAACAGTTGTGCGTTACCTACTACTGCTAGTTTTTGTTAAGGCCGGGGTTCTAACTTTCTAACGCCGCATTACAGACTAGCGTGTCTGACGACCACGCATTTATATCTTGAAAAGAATGCAGGTCAGCTTTAGGCCGTATCTTTAACGGAATAAAATGAAAACTTCCGGAGACTGTCAATTTTTTAAATCGGAAACATGTCGTAGAGGTTCATGTTTAAAACAACCGGTTTTTATATTTAATTATTTATTAAATAAAACTGTTAAGTTTACTTGTAAAAAATATATATAACATTTTCCGATGTTTAATCAGCTTACAATTACGCGCATAGGGATATGTTTTAGCGATTTATAGTGACTAGAAGTAGAAACGTAGTTTTCTGTTGTTTACTATTCCATGACCGAGCGCCCAGAGGAAGCCCGGATAAAATATATATGTGAACCGGGGATGAATGCGGAGTCGCGTAGTTAGCATGATGTATTTAACTATGTAAGGTAGACTATTTGTTAATTTTTTTAAATAACGTTTTTATTCCATGGATCGAAAAATCGCAAACACCCGTTCGCATGCATGGAAATGATACGTAGCCTCGGATGCATTGTTGGTTACATTGGCCGCTAACTTAAATATCTACACAATCGCGTGCTCAAACACCACTTTATCCACCAAATAATCTCCAAGTCGGCTTTTGAACTTCTGGCCAGATATGAAAACTCGAGGGATCACGTGATAATAACAACAAATCTATAGAAGAAACTGGATTCAGATGAAAAAATCATGAACTTAACTGGCTATGGTATGCACATTGGCTTCAAAGAGGTCTTGGTCAAAAATAATGTTGGTTTTGTTTAATCCAAGACAAACTTTGATTTATTTGTACTTTACAATTGTGCAGTTACTTGTTAGAAAACCTCCCATTGATAAAAACAAATAAATGGGTTGGACATAAATAAGGGGAAGACCCTAACGTGGGCGTGCATTCAGAGGCAGGTATACTTAAAATACTGCTTAATATTGGTTAGTTATTAGTGTTATATGAATACCGAATACCGTACCGATACCGAGGTAAATTGCCACCAAAATACCGATACCGATACCGAACTTGAAATTTCAATACCGCCCAGCTCTAATATCAATCTTAAATGTCTTCTTTTTTCTTCTTTTTTGTTTGTTGTATCTTTGGTATATATATGAATTTGTTTGTCTGATGTCCAATCAGTTTAGGATCCATCCCCATCATTGGGTCCATTGGGCAATTTCTCAATCCAACCTTAATTGGTATATCAAAGGCTGTGGTATGTTCTGTCCTGTCTATGGGATATTGCATATAAAAGATCACATGCTACTAATGTAAAAATGTAACGGGGTTTCTTCTTTAAGACATATGTTAAAATAACCAAATGTTTGACATCCAAAAGCTGATCAATGTGCTTTAGTGGTGTCATCAAACAAAACAACGTTTAACACATGAATTTCCCAATTTTATGCTTTGGGTCGTCCAATCTTATAAATAAAAGAATCTTTATATCCTGATTGTATTCACTTCAGCAAGTTATGTATGTTAGCCGATAATTAATTTATTAATTATGCTCTAATGGTGTCATTAAACAAGACAAACGTTTTCTTTCACTGAGGTACATTTGTGTTCCCTTTCAGCTGTTGTTAAGTCAAAGTACGTGTCTGAGACTTCGAGTGAGGAATCCAACAATGAGAGTGAGAAAGAGAACACAGAAGATGACATCACGCCTCAGCGAGTGCGGAGACAGAAGAAAACCACTAAACGAAAGTCGCCCGCCAAGCGGTCACGGAGGTCGAATGAAGACTCGGAGGAATCATTCTCATATTCACGAACAAACAAGCGAGCTCCTTCCGAACTATCCGTGAGTATCTCATTACATTTTGTTAAAAGATGGGTGCGTAATTATTTTAATCAAATTGGTTCACAATTTAACAGAATATACTAATGAAAAAACACTGCAGGTCTGCAGCAGAAGAGATATCCACAGATTTATCTAGGTGTTACATGGTACAGATCAGCGGACCATCCCCAAATGATATTATAAATTTCTAATTTTATAATAAATTACTAATATTTTTATAATTATGTCCATTCTGTTGTTATTTTAACAAAATAAATTCATTATATTCTTTAATATTACAGATGTATATATTCACTGACTCCCCAAACTTCCCAATTGACAACTAACGTCGCGTTGATTTTCACAATCCCATCAGTGAGAAATATGTGTGTCTGATATTCCTGTCTGTTTTTCTAGAGCAGGACATAATCCAGTGGGAAAATGTTAATACGAGGATCGTCTAAGATCGATACTCATCGGTGGGCCTATTGGGCTATTTCTCGCTCTATCCAGTGCACCACGACAGGGGGAATATCAAAGGTTGTGGTATGTGCTATCCTGTCTGGAATGGTGCACATAAAACATCTCTTGCAACTAATGCAATAATGTAGCGGGTTTCATGTCAATGACTGTCAAAATGACCAAATGTTTGATATCCAATAGCCGATGATTAATAAAACAGTGTGCTCTAATGGTGTCGTTAACAAAGCAAACTACTTCTGGTTTTTCTTAGTAACCACTAATTAAATAAGTTTTAAGATATTCTTTGCCTTTAATAATATGTCATTACTCATTGGTAACTATAAAGTGAGTTGTTTTTTAGAATGGTTTTTCCTTTACCTATTACTGTGTCTACTCTCAGATCTGTGAAGACATTCTGGCAAGATTGACGAAACACGAGTCAAGCTGGCCGTTCGTTCATCCAGTCAGCAAACGAGATGTGAGAATTGTTCTGCTTCCATTGTTTTATTAGCGATATTCATTGTTTTGTTAGCCATGTTCATTGTTTTGTTAGCAATATTCATTGTTTTATTACTGTTCATACTTCCGACCTTCGCATTGTGTTATTTATTGTCCAAGACATTCTTGTAATACGACAAATATAAATTTGAGGAATACCGGGCTTCTTGTTAATATATTAATGTTACTTACAGTCTACATCATAGCAGGATGTTGATCTTTGAATTAATAGATTATATTCATACTTTTTATCAAATGCTGTTTAGTCCATACTTTTGTTTGAATCTGCCTGCACATGTTGAAACGTGTTAACCAAAATATTTGATTCTCATGCCTCTTCTAGTTTAACAATCAGAACCTAATGAGATCTGTGGCATCATGTTTAGTTTGGGATTTCAGTCGTTCACACACCGCTAACTAATGGTATAGATATAAATGTTTTAGTATTTACTGTATGTTATGAAATTGGTTAGAAAAACTCGGGCTCAAACTTAAGAATTTGTCACTCGCAGCAGTTTTAAAATCCTTCTGACAGAGGCAAACTGCTCACCTATGGCAATTTTAAACCAATAACTATTGCATCAAATAAACAAGTTAAAAAGCACAAATTACACCCTCAACCACTGGCTGTAATATTTTGTCCAGCAGGAAAAAAACTGCCATAGGTAAAGCCCCTGGGCCCAGTTTCCGAAAACATTGTAAACGTTGTTTTACACGTAAACGTAAATCTACGACTAAACCACAATTTTTATTATTATTATAGTTTAGCACATATAGTTAAAAGTACATCAGGGCTTTAGATTGCATTAAAGTCGAGGCAATAAACGTTGTGCCCAAAATACAGATGCCCAAAATAATCATGCCCAAATTAAGTATAAACATACCGATCTCACAATATCTCACCTCAAAACCACTGAAATATTAAGTTTATTTTCATTAAAACAGCTAGAAATGCATTTCTGAATATTGACAACTCTCCAGTAGCTGTTATAATGATAGTATTGACCTAAAGGTACCTTCCTGTACTTAGAAAAAATAATCCCTGTTGTGCCCAAATTAGTGAGATCTAAAGCCCTGGTACATATATTTCATCTTCTTTTGTCCTTAAAATGCTCCATCTTTTTTAATAATGTAATTTTCTGAGTCTTAAAAATATATGCTTTATGTAATTGCTAGTCGCACATGTAAACATGCGATGTTTTGTGCAATAGGCCCCTGACTGTTGGCCATTGTTATTGTTACATATAAACCCAGATAGACTATTAAAAGTGACAAGTATAGTGTTTGTTGTGATATGAAGATATAAAGAGTATTTTAAAAATGTTTTAAAGTATTGTTTGTGCCTGCAGGTTCCCGACTACTACAGCGTGATCAAACACCCGATGGACTTCCAGACAATCCGACAGAAACTGGTGAGGCTGAGCTACTCGTCGGCCCAGGAGTTCATCAAGGACATCAGCCTCGTCTTCAAAAACTGCAGTGACTACAACAAGGTGTGTATCACGTCACACGTTCAGTGTAGTCAATCACAAACACCACAACCTGGGCCATACTTAGCTTAAAATTACTGGGGTACAGTTAAAAACATAAAAATCAGGACACTGTATATAGTCGTCTCCAGCTAAACAAAGTTGATATTGTAAACCAAATTTAATTCACTATTAGTGTAGTAATTTCTGTATATATAATACACACATGTTTAAACGTCAGTAATGTGGGATTGAGTGCAAGTAACCGATAACGTCCTGACACAGTAGATGGGTGGGTGGGGGGGTGGGGGGGGGGGGGGTGCAGCCCAGTGTTCGCTTGAAGTGTGGTTGGTTTAGGATTGATGGCCCCATTGGGCTATTTGTCTTTCCAGCCAGTGCTCCACAACTGGTGTAACAAAGGCTGTGGTATGTACTATCCTGTCTGGGATGGTGCATATAAAAGATCCCTTGCTGCTAATCGACAAGAATAGCCCACGAAGTGGTGGTAGCGGGTTTCCTCTATCAATTTTTCTGATGCTTAACCATGTCTGACTCCATATAATTGTAAATAAAATGTGTTGAGTGCGTTGTTAAATACGACACTTCCTTCCTTCCATAGACAAGAGTTACAGTTTACAGTCACTGTTTGTAGTCTTTTCTTGACCTCCGTATATAATTGGTTTCATATTAACTGAATTGTTTCTTTTGTGTTTGTTTTTCATTCCTTGTAGGTGGACACCGATGTATACAAGTGCATGGAACAGATGGAGAAGGAGTTTATGCGACTGCTTGGCGGTAGCCTGCCATTCTACTCCTACAGCCGCGACACCACCAGTGTGGATGATAGCGGACGGAAGCGTGGCAGGAAGACTTGATATCGGAGTGCTGTAGAAGAGCGTGTACTGTACCGTGTATATTTATACTATTGACGTTAACTGGCGTGATGCCACTGTACATATATTGTTAGTGTGACGTGCCAGTCATTGTTATTGTCTTTTGTTGTTATAGTAATCCACTAGGAGATTCAAATTAAATTGCTGCATATGTTTGTGGCACATGGACAGCAACTTGAAAAGGTAGTAATCCGAAAAATTTACCAAAGAGGTAAAAACAAAACTACAATATTTGTGTCACTTTTAATTTTCTTTCTTTTTGTTTCCTTTTTTTTTAATTATTATTTTTTTTATTATTATTATATATATGTTGCTTACCAACTGTGGTGCAGTTTAGACGAGTGTTAGTAAATTACTGTTTCAGTTTGGATATCTTAATTGATGAGTATTTTAACAGTGTGTGTTAAAAGAGATAACATAAGGCATTGTCTGTCATCTGTTCACATATTTTGTTAAAGATCAAATATAAGTCACTACCTTTTAGCATTTAGGACTACATTACGTTTTTGTGTTTTGTTCCGTCTCTTAACAATCGTATTTTTAGGTCATCCTAATTTTAAACAGTCCGTCATCATGTACAGTCAACTCTGGTATTGATGGCCAATTGCCTTGCCAATCGTACAGTGTATGCGAGGTGCACTGTTTTAACAATCGATACCCTCAGTCACCTCCCTTACATTTTGCATGTTCTTATGAATATCTCTAGAATGTGGTATTTATTGGCATACAAATTTAAAAAGCTACATCCAGTTTATGAATGATTTTCTGCAAGGTATAAAGAAGCTGAAACAAAGTGAAAGATAGATGGCCATGATACATGTAAGAAACATCAACCCATTCAACAACATTGTGAACTATTGTATCCACACACAATTTTATTTTATTACATATCTATTCAATCTTACTATATAATAATGATAAAGATATTTTCAGACTGTGTGATCAATATATCTTGTATCGCACATATGTGTAATCAGCACCAGAACATGTATATGAGGAATTCTCGTTTTATATTTACTGGTTTTAGCAGCTTTTTTGTTAGTCACAATTGTATTTGAAACATAATGCAAGACAGGCGCAGTCTGATTGTTAACGTTAAGTAAATCAGTGAAAGGAGGATTTATTAATAGATTTTAAAAAGTTATGACATTAAATTAAAAACTGTTTTTGTAAAAAATAAAAGAAGGATGTAATAAATACAGAACTTCACATACTAGTACGTTGTTTTCGATTGCTATTTATTTCACTTGTTTATTTTGTGCAAGAACCATACCACGTATTTATTATTGTGGCATATTGTTAAATTTATGTTTTAGAGCACATGTAACAAATCCTTGCTGAATGTGCATTTTGTTAACTGCATGAAAAAAACTCCACCGTAGGCATGGTGTTTGCATGTATCATGGGTCAGATTTTACCAAACCAGTGTTTAGAAGCCATCTGTGATTCAAACTTAATGAAATATGCCACTGGCAGATAATTAACTAAAATCTACTGACCTTAAATTAATTTGAGTATTATAAACTGATTATAGAGAGACTTTAATTTTAAATATATTCTACATGTTATAAAAAAAAAAGTGACTGTGGAAGTGTGTACTTAAAGGAGAGGTGGTGTTAGTGAATTGTAAAATTGTAAATATAACCAATTTAATGAGGAAAGTGATTGCTTGTATATAGATGGAGGATCATCTTCGGCTTGCTTTGATTTTTCTTGTTGCAGACTGAGGTATATTTATCCATTGATGAACTGATGGATTTCACTGATGCTTTTTTGTACAGAGGTCTGTGTCTTGAATTAGTTCCACTGCACATAATGTTAAACTGACGAACGCAAATATTCAAGTCTGTCCCTGTAAATATTTAAAGTAGCAGCTTGTTTCCTGTAATTGAAATGTTCTCAATTTGGTGTAAAATTGACGATACCAAAACATACTTATCAACCAAATAGGTGCCAGGCAAACTGTTTTCTGAACATGCAAGGTTCAAATTGCCCAAAAAATCTTTTTGTTTTCAAAACCATTTGTTTTTTTCCTATACTAAATCTAACAAGAACTAACTTTATTGCTACAAATGTATGCAGTTTGTTTTGTAGTATAGTTGATTATATTCATGTAATATTATGTCTGTATTCTTTAGTGACTGTTGGCATTGTATAAATGTAATAAATTTGCTTTGTCTTTATGGAGATTATGAATTACACAGCTATTTTTTTTAACTTAGTCACAATTTTACTTTTGACCTTTCAGTCAGCTGGAAGATGTACAGTTTATCAATATTATCCGTTTATTACATTGATGAAGGTCCATTTTTAACATCCATGTATTTAACCGAATCATGTTGATATTCACATTCAGGCTAAAGAATTAAGAGTTTCAATATTAAAACAAATGTAAATAGTGTCTGTCTAAAATGTCTGCATTTGTGTCGGACATATGTATGATAAGACTTTTATACCTCCATCTTTACTCATTGCTAATTGTTATAAGTTTGTTAGATCATAAAGACATCAGATTGATTCAACCAGATATTTAGGTATTAGCGGACATAAAAGTTACTGGTCTGTTTCATTTTCTTGTCATAACCACATCAGTTTAGAAACACCTACATTGTAACAACATGTATGATTTTTAAAAGCTACGCAATTCTGATGTATTTAGCAAATTAAAATGTATATATTTCCCACTTTGAACTGAAATTGTTTAAAATATATAAACATATATTTTACAATTCTTTATTGAAATAAATGAAACATAACAAATTCCAATCTTATGATTGTATTTTGCTTAAAACTTTATAAATATAGCTATTAGATAAAATCACTTGGACTTAACCTATAACTTAATAAATATAAATTTTTTAACAAAACATTTGAACTAGGTGGTTTTACTAGGCAAATACTGAAAGTAAAGAAACATTAAGTTTAATGTTTTGTATTTTAGCTGCCACATGTCCATAGCTTATGTCATGGTGCAATAAGATGCCACTCCTACTTGGTGCTATTTCAATGAAGCAAACAGTCTACAGTGGTAGTACAAACAAGCTGATTTGATTGTCAAGTGTTTGGGAAGGCAGTTGTCTGGTCACTGATATTTACATCTTATTTATTAAAGCAGGTGTGCCTGTCTCCGGTTTACTGGAGTTTGTTCAGCCACACCATTATTCCATTATAGCACATTGAGTAACTAACTGTCTATTGGCTGTCTGACATTATAGCACATTGAGTAACTAACTAACCGTCTATTGGCTGTCCGACATTATACCATTATAGCACATTGAGTAACTAACCGTCTATTGGTTGTCGACATTATGCCATTATAGCACATTGAGTAACTAACTAACCGTCTATTGGCTGTCCGACATACCATTATAGCACATTGAGTAACTAACTAACCGTCTATTGGCTGTCCAACATTATACCATTATAGCACATTGAGTAACTAATTAACCGTCTATTGGCTGTCCGACATTATACCATTATAGCACATTGAGTAACTAACTGTCTGTTGGCTGTCCGATATTGGTCGTTGTGATATTCTTTAGCAGGGCTTCTCGATTATGGTAGCCCCAACTCACATGGCTAGTGATATTCAGTGTTGGGCTAGTAAATAACTACTATTGCCATGCCAGACAGGGCTTCTAGATTATGGTAGCCTCACTCCCATGGCTAGCGATATTCAATGTTGGGCTGGTAAGTAACTACTATTGCCATGCCCGATAGGGCTTGTAGATTATGGTAGCCTCACTCCCATGGCTAGAGATATTCAATGTTGGGCTAGTAAATAACTACAAAAACTATTCCAGACGGGGATTCTAGATTATAGTAGCCCCACTCCCATGGCTAGTGATATTGCCTTGCCCGACAGCTAGTGAAAAAAGTTTTTACATGATAGCATATAACATGGCCTTTGATGGACCAATTATGGGACACTCATTAGGGTGGGTAAAAACCTAATGGGAGATTAGTCCACCTGGGAGATTTGATCCTTTTACTCAAGCACTTGGGGCTAGCTGCTTATTGCATTAGATTCACTAAGTACATTATAGGCTGTGGTGTTGGTTCTCACGGTACGTTACTTATATTTCTCATAAAATTATTTTTGACCTACCATAATTAACAAAACAGTGATGAAAACAACTTGATTTTTCACAATTAATCACTTATATTTGATTTGTTTAACAACATCACTATAGCACATTGATTTATTAATCATCCCTATTGGATGTCGGACATTTGGTAATTTTGACCTATAGTCTTAAAAGGAAGCCCAGTACATTTTTCCTTTAGTAGCAAGGAATATTTTATATGCACCACCTCACAAGACAGAATAGCACATATTATGGCTTTCGATATACCAGTGATGTTGCACGGTCTGGAATGAGAAATAGTCCAATGGGTCCACCAACTGGGATCGATCCCAAACTGACAGCACATAAAGCACACACTTTACCACTGGACTACATCCTGCCCGAGCGGGCAGCACGGCCCAGTGGTACAGTGCCCGCCTGATGCGCGGTCGGTCTAGGATCGATCCCCGTCAGCTGACCACTTGGGTTTTTTCTCGACATAACCATATGTCCGACGCCGATATAACCGTAATTAAAATGTGTCGAGTGCGTCGTTAAAAAACAACAACATCCTGCCCGAAACAAAACTAATTGAAGTAGTCAACCTAATTGTTAATGTAAATTTAAATTGGTAGGTCCTTGGGTTGTAAAATCATATCATCTCGGAGGACCTGTTAGGTTATTTCCTGGTCCGTACTTGTGTCAAACGACTGGTATTTCAAAAGCTGTGGTTTGTGCTGTCTTGTCTGTGGTAAAATCTTTATAAGAGGTTTATTGCTGCATATGGGAAATATGAATGAATAATAAAACGTATGACAACCACAAGCTGACGAATAATCGATGTACTCTTGTGATGTTGTTAAAGAAAATCAAATGTAACTTTTGTTTAATAGTAAAGCAAAAAACTTGTAGCCAAAAAATTATTGAAACGTTTTAACAGCAGTACATTTGTTTGTTATATCCTTTAGTTATCTTAGTGTACATAATTGTATATGAATGTTTTGTTGTTGCATTATGTACATAAAGATTTGTTTAACAATATTAGTATCTGGACATCATTTGGGTCACATTCCACTTGACCTACTAAATGGGTCAGTAATCTTCACTGTACTTACAGTGTACAGCATTGAACTCTGTGTAACACCGCCTTTAGTAAATCGACTGTTTTGTGACCTTGTCTTAAAAAGTCTTGACTTGGATGAGGTTTTTTTGTGTGTGTTTTTTTTAAAGAAAAAGAATGAAAAGCAATCGTATACCTGCTAAGATTTGAATTGTTTGGTTAACTTTATAGTACAGTAAAGATATCAGGAGACAATATGTTTCATTTCTAAATATGCTGTTTCAGTTTTATAAAAATTATGGAAAATCCTTAAAATTGGTGGTTTGTGGCTAAAAGGAAATTTGACCCTTGAATAGCAACATGATTTGTACATTTTCTCCTGCTCTGTATTAAAACTAATTGAGAATTGTCATATATAAATGTCATTTAACACAGGCATTTTGTAACATGGTTTGTGTTGTTTACATGAAAGCAAAAGTAGGAATATTTTTTTTACCTATTATTGAGAATACAAAGTATGCATCATTAATAATTTTATTATAAAGTTAATTAAACTAACATAACTTTCTCTTAAACTTGGGGCCATATTTTTGTTTGTGCAGTTTTTTGATGCCTTCGTCATGATTGAATGTTAGTTGACTGATGTGGTCAACTTAAAACCACAGTGTTCACGTTAAATGTTTTAAAAACCAATCATAAGTTAATGGTCTTATTTTTATTGTTTTGCATCTTAATTTTTGTGCGATTTGGAACTATGAATTCAGATATTTAGTTGTATAGATAAAAACTAATGAACTTCATACTTAAATTAATAAACATGGTTATAGAAGGATGGTGAAGAAGGGAATTTTCACATAATTTACTATATCAAAAATAAATAATAGGCTTTTTCATGTCAGTACCATCACATATTTTAAAAGGGTGGGGTATTTCTTACCCACTTGTTATAAAATTTTTTAATAAACTTACCTACATAAAATATGTATTTTGTTTACTCATTTGGCATTTCAACAAATGTAAATACTTAGATTTGCCAAACCATCGGCCCAGGTGGTCGAAACGTCCATGTAGAAAGCGAGAGAGAGAGAGAGATACTGAAAACAATTGTATGTAGTCATTCCCTCAGGGATCATTTCTGAACAATTTTTAGACGACTTCGTTAACTATGTGAACTGTATTTAATGCCGTAGATATGTACAATTATCAAAACCTTTACTTAATCAAGTGCTATGGAAGTTTATTTGTGTTATATTTTTAAACGGTGGTCACGTTTTATCATTTTTAACATTCTCATCCAACTGTAAGCCATTTTGTTGTTATGTACTTTGTCATTAATTGTAACATACTTAGTGTTTGTGATACATGTGAATGTCAGCAATAAAGTAAAGATAGTATTCTTTTGTTTGTTTTGAACATACTGCTGGTAGGTTCATCTTTATTAGGGGACCAGTCGTGGTTAGGCCATCGGTCTACAGGCTGATAGGTACTGGGTTCAGATCCCAGTCAAGGCATGGGATTTTTAATCCAGATACCGACTTCAAACCCTGGATGATTGCTCCGCAAGGCTCAACCAGTGATCCATAACTGGTTCAACAAAGGCCATGGTTTGTGTTATCCAGCTATAAGCGCAAATAAAAGATCCATTGCTGCTAATCGGAAAGAGTAGCCCATGAAGTGGTGACAGCGGGTTTCCTCTTAAAATCTGTGTGGTCCTTATCCACATGTCATATAACCTCACATGTCAAAACAACTTGGGATGGTGGTGTGTCCCCATAAAATCATTAGGTCACAAATAAATATTTTTTTGGTCTGTATTCTGAAAAATCATAGGAAAATATCTTGTTTATCTTTTGAAGAAAATGCTAAACAAAATCTCCCTTTTTTAGTAAAGAACACTAAATTCATTATTCAGACCGCACCTTCAGTGGATACAGTATAATCAGTAGTTGGTCCAAAACAAACTTCATCTATCCCATTGCAAAAATTTCATATAATAATATATATGGTTTTCAATCAAACTTCCGAGGGACTATCATGTACCTCACCGTTATTGGTCCTCTTTAGGTCCAACCAGACGGCACTATAGGTTTAATCTGTCCTGTCTGTCCGTCTGTTTGCTCCACATAGTTTTCCAGATGTTTTTTTTTTAATTATTTTTTCTTCATAATACCTTGTATAGCTATATCATGTACCGTTATAATTCAAGTTCGACTTTCATGGTGGTTTATCAGTGTTTGACAGTTGTGGCCTTTAAACTTACAAAATGTGAAGATTGGTATTCTCAATGGGTTTTTTTCTCCTTGCTGCCTTGAAATACTGAAGTGAAATTTTGTGTTAAGCTTTACCATGTATTGTTACAGATCATGTTTGAATTTAATAGTGATTTATCCATTTTTAAGAGTTATGGTCTTTGAACTTTTTTTTTTGGTTTTAAATGACTAGATACCGAGCTGACATTTTTGTGTACAGCCTAATCATGTTTTGCTACAGATCACGTTTGACTTCAGTGGCAATTTAATAATTTATCAGTTATCGCCCTTGAATTTAGGAGATATGAAAATTAGTTGGGCCCAGTAATACTCTTAAATACTTCTTTATAGTTTTGGATGTGGGACATGGAAGGAAGAAATGTTTTTTTATGAAACGACGCACTCAACACTTAATTACGGTTATACAGTGTGGAACATTGGTTAAAGACCATATAGGTAAACCATAAACCAGCTATCACCACGCAGTTAGCAGCAAATGATGTTTTATATACAGCATCCCACAGACAGGATGGTACATACCGTAGCTTTTGTTACACCAGTTACCTAGCATTGGTTGGAACGAGAAATAATGCCAACAAAGAAAATCAATCGGACGACCAACAGGGATCAATCCCACACCGATCACGCATCAAGCGAGTGCTCCAGTGTATCTAACGAATGGAGGCGTGAACAATTATTTTCTGGTCATCAATGGTAGTAGGGGTGGGACGTAGCTCAGTGGTACAGCGCTCGCATGATGCACGGTCTGTCTGGTGGGACCATTGAGCTATTTCTCGTTCCTGACAGTGCACCACGACTGGTATATCAAAGGCCGTGGTATGTGCAGCTATCCTGTCTGTAAGATGATGCCTATAAAAGATGATGCTGCTAATCGAAAATACAGCAGCAATGAGGTGTAATTAACCAGCTACTCTCGATCTACTAAATTCCAAAACTATATTAGCTGTGTATCCTTTCTTCTTTCGGCCGACCGTTCAAAAATTGCGCCATAATTCCTTCATACTGAAATGCGCACCATTTGTCTTTGGCATAATTAATGCTCCATTCAAAATTCCTTGCATCTGCCAGTGCAGGCGGGCCCTACCCTAATTGTATGCGACCATGTTTCGTTCTCATTGTCATAAACTGCGCACACGAAATGAAGTCCTTTGGAACAAGGGCAGTTTGTGGGCACTTTGTGGGAGCAGCGATGTTTATATGTGTGTATATATATGTGTGTGCCCCCCACCCCCACACACACACACACATTTTGCCACCTTCCCACGCCTGTGGCGTTTTATAGTTGCTCTCGCTTAGGTAGGCCTTCAAATGCAGGTATGTGAGCGTATTCCCCCCCCCCCACCCCTCAAAAATGTACGTTTTTTGTCCTAGGTAAAGGTAAAACTATGGCTTGTAACACACACACACACACACACACACACACACACACACACACACACACACACACACACTTTCGATATCGTTCCTACGGTCCTGGTATGTCCTTTATTAGTATATATAGTGACCACTAACCTGGAAATCTTAACACAATTTAGAAAAATCGGGGAAATTGTTTTTGCAAAGTCATTAAAATTAACGTTTTCGTTGAGGAAAGGAAATGTTGCTGAACGGAATTCTGTTTAATCAGCCTTAAACCATTTTTCTCGTGTACGTTTCACTGGAAACATGCTTCATTTTGTAATTACACGAACATTCGATTGACTTCTGTACTTACTGGCAAAAGTTCACATTTTCTCAAGAGGTAGATACATAAAAGATAGTCGTTTAAGCGTGAATTACCAACGCTGTGTGTAGAACAACGCATGACTAGTAGATCTAAACTGTAAACGCTTTCACACGTACATGTTCCAGATTATAATTCGACACCCCCAATGATGATCCATATTTGATATAACTGGGTCGGCGTGCGTTTCTTACAAAGTCTACTTAATAACGGTTCATCCTTTCAAAGCCACTATAATGATACCGGGACGCTAATTGAGGAAAGGGTAACAGAAGCTTAGCGTACTTCTTCGGAAAATTCAGTGCAGTGGTCTGCAGTTAATTCATACCAACATTGATAGACCTTTCCCACGACACCGCATTGATTTATTAATCATTCGCCTATTGGGTGTCAGACATTTGGTAATTCTGACTCGTAGATGGAGGAAACCCGCTACATTTTTTCCTAATGCAGCATGGGATCTTTTATATGCACTTTCCCACAGACAGGAAAGCACATACCACTGATGGAACGGAAAAAACACAGTTGAAAAGAAAGAAAGAAATGCTTTATTTAACGACGCACTCAACACATTTTTATTTACGGTTATATGACGTCAGACATATTATGGTTAAGGACCACACAGATTTTGAGAAGAAACCCGCTGTCTCATGGGCTATTCTTTCCGATTAACAGCAAGGGATCTTTTATTTGTGCTTCCTATAGACAGGACAAGTGGTTTACACCAACCCATTGAGCCTTGAGGAGCACTCACTCAAGGTTTGGAGTCGGTATCTGGATGAAAATTCCCATGCTGTCGCCACCTTTTTCGATTAGCTACAAGGGATCTTTTATATGCACCATCCCATAGACAGGATATCACATACCACAGCCTTTGATGTACCAGTCGTGGTGCACTGGCTGGGGCCCAATGGGTTTACTGACGGGGACCGATCGTAAACCGACCGCACATCAATAGAGCGCTTTACCTCTGGTCTACGTCTCTCCCTTAGTGAGAGAGAGAAGTCAGTGTAGTGCCGTCGAGTCGGTACACTCGCTCTGGTCTACGTCTCTCCCCTAGTGAGAGAGAGAAGTCAGTGTAGTGCCGTCGAGTCGGTACACTCGCTCTGGTCTACGTCTCGCCCCTAGTGAGAGAGAGAGAAGTCAGTGTAGTGCCGTCGAGTCGGTACACTCGCTCTGGACTACGTCTCGCCCCTAGTGAGAGAGAGAAGTCAGTGTAGTGCCGTCGAGTCGGTACACTCGCTCTGGTCTACGTCTCGCCCCTAGTGAGAGAGAGAAGTCAGTGTAGTGCCATCGAGTCGGTACACTCGCTCTGGGCCGGAGCTGCTGTCGGGAGGCGAACCCAGTACCTACCAACCTTATGACCGATGGCATAACCACTATACCACCGAGGCCGGTAGTCATGGTCTGTAATACCACCGCGTTTTATCACACCCTTCAAGAACAGACAACAAATTCGATACGTATGTTTTATTCAATGAGCACTTTTGGTTGCCATAGCCACTCTTCATTTAAGATCAGAATGCCAACATCAAATCTGCTTAGTCCAACAAGAAGCAGTAACAAGGAGACATAATATACAAAACATAAATAGCGGTATATCCAAGTCAAACTACGTCCCGCTGGTACTTCATAGTAATAAGACAAAAGACAAAAACAGTTTGTTTTTATATGTATCTGGTTATTGTAAATTTGTCATGTCATATCATTGATTCATTGATACATATTTTATTGTTTTGAAAAACAAACGGATTCGGCTCAAGTTGTACAACTTACTAAGCCTTATCCATGTGTTATTATGTTATCTACTTTCTAACTACAGAATGTATTAGAACTATGCATTCCCTTTATTCTGTAACGAAATAATCATATCAGATAGACAGG